>JBAMAX010004791.1:0-127304 GCA_037043745.1 Chymomyza amoena | reverse complement strand
TCTTCTCAGCAATAAGCTTCTAACTCTACAAGATGACGAAGCTAGTAAAGATGCCAAGTTTTTCGTTTAAAGAAGAAAGAAAAAACACAGATGATGACCCAAGAAAAAGATTTTCTTTGTTACGGACAGGTAAAAAACGCATTTCCTCAAAATGCATAAGATGACGCATAAACGCGCTCTTCTCTGCAATCAACTATTTTCCATACAAGATGATGCTGCACCTTAGTACAGTTCCGCACACATGAGACAAAGTTGTAGACGATAAAAATTAGCTTTTTGTTTTTGCAACTCAAAATAAATATTTTAACTATAAAAATAAAGGCCAAACAAAACACCTTATAAAAAAATAGCAATTTGTCTATGCCGTCATCTTTTTTAGAGTAAATCATATTCGTTGCTTTTACTCTTCTCTTTTACATTGAACTGTATAGGTCAAGTTATTGTTTTTTTCGTTTTTGCCTTTTTTGCAGTGTTTTGTGTTTAGATTTTGAGCTCGCCATTTTGAGTGTACTCAACTGCGTGCTAAGCGTCTGCGTCTGTCGTCAACTGCTGGTCAGTCTTCTCTTATTTTCAGTTGTTGTAGCTACAGTTGTTGTTGCATTTGCAGTTGCTGCGGCATTGAGTTATGTTGCACAGATGAAACCCCCCCTAAAGACCCTAAGGAAATGCAATTTTAGAAGCAGCACCAGCGACAGCAGAAGAAACAGCAGTAGCAACATTCAGCAGTTGAGATTGCAGCCAGATGACAGCTGCTTGCCCCAAAATTTCCGTGTTTTCTTGTGTGCGAGTGTGAGTGTGACTAGGACTAATTTCTGGCCTGTGAAATTTGGCAACAATGTTCAAAAGTGCATAAACAAAATGTCGGCAAATGTCAGTTAAGCCAAGTGTGCCTGCAAGTGCAGTAGATTTCAGCTTACCAGCAATAACAGCTGAATCATCATCTGCCTTCGCCGCATTGTTATCTGCGTTCAACATCATCATCTGCCTTAGGCGCAATATCAACCATTGCTTTATCATCATCATCTGCCAACGCATCATCATCTGTGCTAGTCGCAACATCATCTGCATTAACCGCTGCTTTGTCATCATCATCTGCCAACGCCTTATCATCATCTGTGCTAGTCGCAACATCATCTGCATTATACGCTGCATTTTCATTATCATCTGTTTTAAAGTTGGCAGTTTTCTTTGTCATAAATCTGCAAGCCATTAGTTTGTTGTTGACACTTGACTCTTTCGCCGCTTTAATAGCAAAATGGCTAAGCATAAAAAAAAGAAAAGTGTTAAGTGGTAAAAAGTGTTCTGCCAACTTGCAGCACCATCTGATTTGCAACTCCCGCAACTGGGCCTGGGAATTGCGGACGACGTTTTGCAACAATCAAGTTTCGCGATTGCTAAGCTCCATAATGCCATTTATTGCTACTGTAGACTGCAGACCATCTTTGGCGTTGCCATAGTGCCATATAGAGCCAAGTTTGCCATGTTGTTGTCTTTCCGCACAATATGCTAAGCGCTTGGACAGCTCACCCCTCAACCTCTCTCTCCTCTACTGGCAGTGCTCTCCAGCAATCATAATTTTAAGTACTTTAGTTTTTATGCGGCCCTTTAGCGGCTTCCGAGCGTTTTTTCCCCACATTTTTCTGTTATTTGCGCGGTTTTTTCTATGCCATTCTTTTACTTACTCTCTGCCCCACCTAACTCCTTTGTTAATTTGCAGCTCTAACGGCCCAGGGAAAAGCTTTGCAAAAATAGAGCAAATATGAAAATGAAAATATAAATTGCCTTTGTGGCACTCTGCACTATATTGTGTGAAAATTGCTTAAGCTAATACAAAAACTGTAGAGTCGATAACTGTGCCCAGGGCGCCACAAGGCGGTCGGTCTCTACCACTCTGGGCCGGTTCCAAGCCTCATTTACACTCAATTGTAGCCCTACCCCGCCGAAAGGCGGTGAAAAATAAGTGCAACAAAAAATCATTGCATATTGTGCGGCGTTGCAAATATTTGCACACTCTGCGATTATCTGCAGAGTCTCTTTGGGGTGTGAGAGAATGTGCGCCCGAGCTGCGGCATATCAAACTAAACAAAAGACTACGGAGAGTGAACGAATTTAAGATACCCCTAATTAGAAGCTAAGCTATTTTAAAAGTGAGCTCTTTGTGTATTAGGATTCTTCTCTCTTTGGGCCACATACTCTTTCTCACAGACGATTTCTTATATTCTGCTCGAAACTGGCCATTTACTATATTTATCGATATCTTCCTAAATAATCTGCAAGAATTTCCAAAAGATGATGTCAAGCACCCAGATTCTACTGAACACATTTTCCAAATCTCCTAACAGCCTGACAAGTCGTCTTACGGGCTAAACTTAAATTCTTCATATCTCACAATCATCTTCACAAGATTCCACTGAACCTATTTTTCGAATCTCCTGACAGCCTGACGAGTCGTCTTACGGGTTAAACTTAAATTCTCATATGTCACAATCGTCTTCCCAAGAATTTTCCAAAGATGAGCGCAAGCACCAAGATTCTACTGAACACATTTTCCAAATCTCCTAACAGCCTGACGAGTCGTCTTACGGGCTAAACTTAAATTCTTCATATCTCATAATCGTCTTCTCAAGGCTTCTCGAAAATGCTCGTTTACTCCATTTTTCGAAATATCCTAAATGATCTGCGAGGATTTCGAAAATATGATGTCAAGGACCCAGATCCTACTGAGCATATTTTTCAAATCTCCTAACAGTCTGACGAGTCGTCTTTCAGGATAAGCTTCAATTCTTCTTATGTCACAAACAGCTTTTCAAAACATATTTTTCTGTATCGGCTCCTTGAAACTGTTCGGTTACTCCATTTTTCGAAATACCCTTAATAAACTGCGAGAATTTTCAAAAGATGATGTCAAATCTCCTGATTTTAGTCTGATGAGCCGTCTTCTTGGGCTAAACGTTAATTCTTTTTATCTCGCCATCCCTTTGCCAAATTCTTCTTCTGTTTACTTAGATTTTTTTTACCCAATATTACAAAACCGATAGGTCAGCTTTTACAGGAGTCTTTGGTGTCTTCAAAAAGGTTAAACACTATCCGTCCAGGGGTCACCTAGAAGACGCCACCTTTCTGTTTATGTGAGCTACATAAGTCTTAACCATTTTACCAAATGACTCTAGTTATCATCTTCGAGATATCTCTCAAAATACAGATTCAAACGAATATTCGATTTGTTTAACATATAACATTCTTTTACATGCTTCTTTCTACCTGTTACATTTATTTGGTCTAAACCAATAAGCCCTTTTACGCTCTTCTAAAAATGCTCAATTTGTTTTTTTGTGGCTTCATTAACGCACACACACACACGCTCTCTCACACACACACAGGCATAGAGCCAGCAAAGAGCGCAAAAAAAAAAAAGTGCACCATCAAACGAGCGTGTGACGTAAGCAGGCCAAAGAACGACCCAAAAAATAAAGAGAGCAGCGCGGACTTTGGCTTGATTAACACTAACTTTTAACTGGGTAAAGCGCAATCAGAGTTCTCGGGATTGCTGCAATCGTTTTTAATTAATTTTTCATGGCATACTTTTAGGAGCACTCACACAGATACACACACATACAGACAGAAATAATCGTACAAGTATGATATGCGCCATATTTTTAATTAAAAAACAAAGCAAAAAAACAAAAATCCCTCTAGCCAAGGCTAAGCTTGCCAAAAGCTCTTCATCGGACCCTCTCTCTTGGCCCCAATTTTAAAACATGGTGTCTATTTTAGCCATAAGCTGTGCAATGATTTTTATTTTTTAGATTTTGCATTTTGTAAATGGCTTTTGTAAACAAATATTAGAAAAAAAAAGTTAAAAATAATACGTAAATATTTTTATAGCTATTCAAAAAATAAATTCGCGTTTTATTTGAATATTTAGAATTTTTATAATCACCATAGTAACTACAGTCAGTCACAAACTGCATGCAGACATAAAAAAAAGAGAGTCTGAAATAGCTCTACTGAGCAGTAAATGCGAAATCTGCGTGTTTTTTCTATGTACATAATAAATTGTTATGTTATTTAACACATTATCTTCAAGCTTCGAGAAGACATTTTTAAAGATGATCAATTTGAAACAAGTTATATTACATGGTATGCTTTTTTTTCGGACGACTCATCATCTTCAAAAAGAAGCAATTTCTCAAAAAGTTCTGTAATTCTCTCGTCATCTCAAAAAACAAGCAGTATAAAAGCCGACTCGAAAAACAGATAACAAGATTTATTTGTTGGAAAGCTAAGAGTCATTTCCCGAGTAATTTGCTGCGCAGAATTGGAATCTGATTCAGAAATGAGCCATCATGTTAGGATTTTGAGATACTTGAGACTATGTACCCGAAAAGCAGCGTTTTTAATACTTTTGGTGTTATCTACAGGGTGCAACAAAAACTGGTACCACTCATTCCCTGTAATTTAAGAGGTCATGAGATCAATTACGATTGAAATATGTTTTTCTCAAAGTAATGGCTATTCAGAGATACCAAATGTATCCCTTCGACGTACCGTTCAGTGTAAGTTTCCCATCTCGTGAGGACTGGGACAATGGTATACCAGACTGCATGAGCACGACTACCATTTTTACGGACGGATCTAAGCTCAATGATCAGGTGGGAGGGGGTGTCTATTCGGAATCGTTGGGCATTAACGAATCCTTTCGTTTACCAGATCATTGTAGTGTTTTCCAAGCAGAAGTCATAGAGCTATAATGGAAAGTATTCTCATAATTAAGAATCGTGTTTTAACCGAAAAAGAAATTCAGATCTGTTGTGACAGTCAGACTGCTTTAAAAGCACTACAGTCAGTTAGGCTCATATCCGAAACATTGATGGAATGTTACAAGCTTTTACGAGATGCTACAAAATTCTTCGCAATAAATCTGCTCTGGGGACCAGGTTACCGAGATGTCGTGGGTAATTGCAAGGCACTTGAACTAGCTAGACGGGTAACAACTTCAGCATTGGTACCTTTACCACTAGAAACGTGTAAATGGTTAATAGATAGAAGAATTATTAATAATGCAAACTATAGATAGGAGCAAACTGGTACCTGTTTTATTAGTAGGAAAACTTGGCCGCAATGAAGGTTGAATAGGACCAAGCAACTTTTAATACTCAGCAGACTAGACGTAAGACCTACAGTAGGGGCTCTTACTGGGCATTGTCTTATTGGTAGGCACGCCAATAGATTGGGCTTGCCGCATTTTGACTACTGTAGAAGCTCTCAGGAGGTAGAAGAGGAGGAAACAGTGGAGCACCTCCAGTGTGGATGCATGGCACATTCGCAGGAATCAGAATAAATAAGATTAATTCGTTTATTAAATCGATAAGTTTGTTTAAAGAGGATACAAGAGAGTAAAAACTAACTCAAGTGGCATCACAACGGGCCTTTCATAGGCCTAGGTGTGTTGGAAGACAAACACTTTACCTACTATACCTACCTACCATCCCTTCTACATCACAGGTTTATAGGTCTACCGCCGCCATGTAATACTAAATGTAACTGGAGGGAATGATCACAAACATATCCTCAAAAATCTGACTGAATGGGCCAATTCTGACCCAGGATTCGGTTACTTCAGAAATGTCCCTCAGCTTTCAACCGATTGACATGACCCTGGTAGTTGTAGACCTGCGTAAATTTCCTATTCTCCCACAATCTCAAATAATAAGAAATTCTATCCGCATTTTTCTAAAAATAAAGCGTTCTTACCTTTTAAAGACTCCAAGCCGTTCTTGGCTCCACCTCATTGGCATTCCGTAAATCACATTCATCAGCGTAAGGTCTCAGGTGCACAGCAGAGTCCTGCAACCGGTAGGAACAAGTTAGCTTCATCATGCTTGCTCCCAGTCGGATGCGGTAGCGACTGGTTTCAGTTTTTTCAAATAACGCACGAAACTAAATGCTTTCGAACACGTTCACGTTCACATCTACTTCGTTCATTTACCTTCCACAATGACTTTCGTTTTCTAATTGATTTGACTGCCAGCCTATGAAAATTTTCTTCTTGCAATCAAACGAACTGTCAAATGCTGCTGCCAACTGGACAGTTGCGATACTATACCGTAAAATACGGAGCTGTCAACTACTTAACTTGCAATACATTACTGAAAAAAACCGGCCTGCCAATAGGTCAATTGCGATACCATGTAAAAAGTCGAGCTGCCAACCGGACAATCGCTATACTTCACCGCAAAAAGTCGAGCTGTCAACCGGACAATTGCGATACCTATTACCGGTCAGTTGCCATACCTTACTGCAAAAAGCCGGCTTGCCAACCGGCCGATTGCGATACCTTACTGCAAAAAACCGGCCCATCAACCGATCAATTTCGATACCTTACTGCATAAAACCGGCCTGCCAACCGGTCCATTGCGATACCTTACTGTAAAAAGTCGAGCTGCCAACCGGACAATTGCCATACTTCACCGCACAATATCGGGCTGCCAACCGGTCAGTTGCCATACCTTACTGCAAAAAACCGGCCTGCCAACCGGTCCATTGCGATACCTTACTGTAAAAGGTCGAGCTGCCAACCGGTCAATTGCGATACCTTACTACACAAAATCGAGCTGCCAACCGGTCACAACCGTTACTGACCGCATTTCAACGCAAGAATGCAGGTGATTTGATCGCATGATGACTGAATCCGCTTTAGAACATAAAATTCAAGTCAATGCAGTTGCAAGTCGGCTGCAGTTCCTCTGATGCTCAGTATACGAAGGATCTAGCAGGCATTTTATTGAATGCCAAATAAAATTATTTTAAAATGACAAAATATTTTTCTTGACTGACTCAAAACAAGAAGTTGATGGATTATGGGCTGGGGAAAATGCTCACCTTAGAGGTGGGAGTGGTTGTTAGACTCTATAGAGATCACCCTCGAATCGAAGCAAATGAATCACTTGTAGACAGGTGTTTGAGGGAAGGGAGCGGGTGGTATAGTATGGTGCGATAACCAGCATTGGATTTATACTAGGTGCTCACGGTGCGCGCGCACAGGGCGGCAAATTTTAGGGGGCGGCAAAATTTGAAAGTTTACATTTAAAGTTTTTCAGTTACAAAGATTCAATCGAAAGGCGGAATAGCATAATGCTTAAGAAAATCAATTGCGCATACACATTTGTGAACACGCATTTGTGGTAATAATCTAATAGTTACAAATTATATAAAAGTTATATATTCGAGTTTCCAGAATGTTACTTTTTTTGGCGTTACCATTCTCCCAGCAAAGTAAAAAGTTGAGAGTGATTGAGAAACAGTCGAGGAATTTATACCGACCACTTTGCTAGTCTTAATTCAAATTCAAATTTCGCGCTTTAATATGCAGAAAACACTGATCGCAACGCCATCATATGTTACCCAGTTTCTCCCAGCTGTCAACGGTGATTGCTTCAGATTGTTTTTTTGGATCAAGTAATCATCATTGAACGGTTATCGTTTTCACAGAAATTTAACTTGATTATTGTTTTTCGTTTAAGTTGATTATGTGTATGTTTTAAGCCATGAGTGACGGGCGCAAAAGATTAAGTGGCGCTGCATATAAAAAGCGCGCTTTGAGCTAAGCCAATAAGGAGGAGGAGATTTTGTGCAAAACTCCAAAACTTGACAATTTTTTCATCACAAAGAATAGTACAGAAGAAACGCCTATTGATAACAAAAGTGTTTCCATATTAGAGCAAAAAGGTGAGAAAACAATTTTGCAAAAATCTTTGCATTTCTCAAACCGAAGTATCTATTTCAAATATGTAAATTTAACGCATTTGTTACAACTGTAGGGATATAAAATAAATCAAATTTTTACAGATTTTAATGATGCGCGTTCAACTTCGACTTTAAACAAGTTTGAAGCTAATAAAACCGGTGAAAATTCCGCAGATGTCTCAGTTTCAAGTGGTATTAGTTTAAGTCAATATGGTAAGTTTTCGTTCGTTAAGTGAAATAACTAATTTAGAAAGTAAAATAAATGATGTAGATAAAGTTATTGTGGAAATAGGCAAAGTGCTATTACATAAATACATTGTTAAAACTCTCCGCAGCACATATAAGGTTTTTTCTCAAATTTGTGCCAAGGAGTGACGATTCTCAAAGGCAAAATACGAGGTAATTTTTGTATTAAAAATTATTACTTTATCAGTATAGTTTTGTCGGACCAAAAATACACATAATGAAAAGTTACTATGTTCCATTATAAAACGCAATATTATATTGAGTGTTATTATGGATCATAGTAACTTTTACTCTGTACAGACTACGTTTTCCTAGAGTTCACTTTAATAATTACTGTGTTTCATATTTAATTCAATATAATATCAAGGTTTTATTATGGAGCATAGTAATTTTTCATAGTGTGCATTTCTAATCCAACAAAACTATACTAAAATAGTAATTTATAATATAAAAAGTTCCCCATGTAGAAAAGCGGAGCATATATGGTATTTTTCCGAACACTGGACAAGAGTCGTAAAGCATCGTCGGCATAAATGTAAATACTTCTACGCCACTCCCGACTCTTCTCATTGTATAGTGTTCAGAAAAATGCCAACTCTATTCCGCTTTTTAGTCGTGAAGAGCTTCACTACTGGCCAAAGAAAAAAAAAGGTTAATTTTTCTATTTTCAGACAACAACGAAATTATCGATAATTCGTCAAGCAATCCACCCCAGTTACAATCAAGTGAGAAAAACTTGCTTCCATCTACGAATAAGGATATAGATGTTAATTTGACTTCTTGCCTGCCACAGATTACAAATGAAGAAGAAAAATCTGAACCTCTAATTCTATGTAGACAAACGAAAAAAGTCAAGCCTGAAGATAGAGTTATAAGTGACGACCCAGGAAAATGGATTATAAACAACTCCACAAAGGATTATGTAGCAGTACATGGATGTAAACAAAATAGAGACCTTGATTTTTCTGGGACAAAGCGAATTTATGGTGATGGAAAGTCGCGATGGTTGACGAATTCTTTATTTGATAGAAAACTTCTCAATGGGGAGAAACTTCCCCGTCTGTGGCTCATTTATTCAAGTAGCCATAAGTCTGTATTTTGTGCTGCGTGTCTTTTATTTGATACAGACTGTTCATTCAACGGAAAGACAGGTTTCAATGATTGGAGGCACGGTGATGTTCGCATATCTGAGCATGAAAACTCGAAAAATCACAAAAAAAGTATGTTAGCCCTCAAAGAAAGATCAAACATTAAAATAAGAATAGATAATAATATGATTATTCAATTCGAAGAAGAAATTTCCTATTGGAAAAACGTTTTGAGGAGGGTAGTTGCTGCTACAAAAGCTCTAGCCTCTCGTGGTCTACCGTTTCGAGGAAATGAGGAAAAATTCGGCTCTCCAAATAATGGAAATTTTTTGATGTTGATGGAATTTCTTGCATTATTCGATCCGTTCCTAGAAGAACACATCCGAAGATTTGGCAACAAGGGATCTGGTAGTACGAGTTACTTATCAAAAACTATCTATGAAGAGTTTATAGAACTTTTGGCAAATAAAGTATCATCCATCATAGTTGAAGAAGTCAAAACAGCAAAGTATTTTGCTATAATTGTGGATTCAACACCTGATGTATCGCATATCGATCAACTTTCTTTCGTTTTAAGATATGTGCAAAAAGATGGAACACCTGTTGAAAGGTTTCTGATGTTCATTGAAAACACTGGACACAAAGCAGAAGATTTGTTAAATGCTGTAATATCAGTTCTTGGGTGTTTGGACCTTGATATTGCAGATTGTCGAAGTCAGTCATACGATAATGCACACAATATGTCAGGAATGTATTCAGGGTTACAGGCAAAAGTCAAAGAAATCAACGATTTAGCAGATTACTCTCCTTGTGCAGGTCATTCGATGAATTTGGTCGGGGTTCACGCTGTTGAAAGTACTTTTGAAGCAGCGTCTTTTTTCAATACAGTCCAAGCATTGTACAATTTTTTCACTGCTTCTACGCACCGCTGGGAAATTTTACAAACTCGTACTGGAAAAAAAATTTCTCTGAAATCATTGTCTGCGACAAGATGGTCAGCTCGTCACGAAGCAGTGAAGGTGCTTCACGAACACTACGGCGAAATCATAGAAACTTTAATCACCATTGAGGAAGATACTTCTGAGAACGCGATCACACGGCAAGAAGCAAGAGGTCTTAGAATTCAACTCGAACGACTGGAAACAACATTTATGCAGATTCTTTGGTATTTTTTACTTTCGAGGTTCAATGCTGTCAGTGAAAGATTGCAGAAAGTTAATATCAGCATAGCTGATGTCATTGATGACTATCGTGGACTTATCAAAGTAGTAGCAAATACAAGAACTGAATTTGAATTTTACGAGAAAAAAGCGTTGAAAATATCAGAAAGTCAAGAATACCAGACAACCGTTTCTCGAAAAAGAAGAAGGAAGTTGCAGGCTGATGAATCACGAGATGGAGATGTTCAATTGTCAGGAAGTGATAATTTTCGCGTGAACGCTTTCAACGTCATTCTTGACAATCTTGATTCTGAATTGCGAAAAAGATGCCAAGCATACATAAAGATTCATGAAAAATTTTCAGTTATTACTGAATTCGGCAATCTGGATTCTACTAAAATTCGTGAAAAGTCGAAACATATAAGGAAAATTTATACCTCGGACCTCGAACTCTCATTAGATGACGAATTTGTGCACTTCCACGCGTATTGCTCTGAGAAAAAATTACAACATAATACACCATCCAATCTCTTGAAACTCTTAAGGACGAACGAGTTATACACTGAATTCCCAAACGTGGAGATAGCATACCGTATATTCATTACATTGGCTGTAACGAATTGCAGTGCAGAACGTTCATTTTCATGTTTGAAAAGAGTCAAAAATTATTTACGTTCAACTATGACAGGTACTCGGTTGAATAGCCTAGCTATTCTGTGCATCGAGTCGGATTTACTCGAACGCTTCAATTGTGAAGATCTAATTGATCAGTTTGCGGAAACAAAAGTCAGGCGTGTTTGCCTTTGAATAGCTAATGAAAACTTGTCATTCTTCAAAAATTTCATCGTCTAATCAGTGAAATTTTCTAAAACAAATTAAATCTTGTCAGCAGTATAATTGACGATGAGATAAAGCAGAAGGACTACACATTTTTTGCTTTCTTAAAACTATAATAATATTCAACTTGTCCTTTTAAGTAATTAATCTATGTAAGCCAAGTAATAAAAAATCACATTTGTGTATGAGATAATTATTTATACCTCAGTGAATTTAATATAAATAATTAAGAATATAATTCGTTGACTTCAAATTTCATTTTCATGTAAAACAACCTTATTAAAAGTATTTTCTTACCACATAACAATGCATTAACTTATTTGTAATTGTATATTTAAAGATTTTATTAACATTTCATTTACGTAATAGGTTTCAATTTAAAATAAAGGCGGCATTTTCTACAGAGCACAGGGCGGCATTTTAGGTAAATCCGGCCCTGGCGATAACCTTTGGGTGGTATTTGAGGCTCTTTCGATGTCTTTGTTTAACCACTTAGACGACTCAATAAAAGGAGCCAGTTCCTAAATAGTCAGTTTTGACACACAGCCCACGTCTTTGAAGCAGAGGTACTAAGCAGTGCAGAGAAGACTGACCTTGCGTATGCTTTTTGCTTACTAGCGCCTCCTGCTCGAGGCCAGGTCGGAGAGGTCAATAGTGGTTGTACCTCCTACTCAACTCCGCAACAGAAGTGATGACAGTGCCTAACGTGGGCTTGACTGTGATAAATTTTTTCTCCGTGATACTCTTTTCAATTATTAAAAAGCTTCAAGGATCTCACCCGCGTAGTTGCAGCTTAGAATGAAAGAAGTGGGAACTCTTTAGTATTTTCTAATAATAGAAGTTAGATGACTGGAAGTTTCTTTGGGGTTAAATCGTCAAAAAGTTAAAATAAGATTAATTCAAGGTCGTAGAAAGATAAAGTATCGGCTCCTCTATTACACCTTTTTTGAATCACGACAGTACGGGGAGAATCTCACCCTCCTCCCTCTCGACGGGCCTGGATGGATTTAAGTAACATAATTCTAGATACCCATCACCTCTGATCTTAGCGTCATGGTCATCCGTCAAAGAGTTGAATTAAAGTAACGGGGCCTAACCATGAATATAAAGCCTTACTCTGAAAATTAGGTTGGAGCTGACAATCTTATCAAAACCACTGTCTTTTCATATTTCAGCCCATGATGCACTCTAAATGTGCTCTGTAGTATACAATTTTTAATCCCGTATGGATATACCTCCTTCCTCCTTTCCTTATAAACCACATATAAAGCGCTCTGATTTTCCAGATCTCAGTCCATGATGCACTCTAAAAGTGCTCGTTAGTAGAATATTATTAAACTGGTATGTATATAAGTCCTTCAGCATTAAGAACCCGCCTGATACTCAACATATATAGTCATATAGACTGATCCGTAATATATTTGGAATAACATCGCTAGAGATTACATAGAAATCACGTTATTGCGGATTTTTATCTACCGTTTCAGCTACATTTATAGGCTTTAGTTTTAGGTTAACCCCATGGACGAAAACTAGCTGGACGTCGGCAGAAGCAATTCCAGCTGCTCGACTTTCTTCAAGATCAAGCTTATTCCCGCCTTCCAGCTCCAGAAAGCTACTTAGGCACAACCCCTAAACATTTCCCACTTCTTTCTTCGTCTTTTACCCAAGTATTACGCTCAATCTAATCCCAACTCATCTCTCTTCTCATTGCAGTGCTGGACTGTCAGGTGAGCGATTGGGGCGCCTGGAGCGAATGTGATAAAAGCTGCGGCACTGGAATGATGACACGCACGCGTCAGGTGCTGCAGGCTGCCCAAAATGGTGGCAAGCACTGCCCCTCGTTGTTGCAGAAACGCGGCTGCCAGGGATATCGTTGTCACGGACATCGCGATAAGAAGATTTTACGTGGTAAGTTGTAAGCTTAGTTGCCGTTAAGCAGCCTCATAACTGCATTTGACCACAGTGTTTGGGTGGGGGACTCATCCCCCCGCAACCACATTGTGCACACAGGGGTGTTACATGCCACACGTTTTGAGCGCCTATTGTTGCAAGTTGGCAGCTCTCTTTCTCTTTGGCTCTCTGCCTTTTATGCCACTGAGTTTAATGAAATGCACTTTTAATTAAAAATTTGTGGCGTTGTAATTGTGCGTGGCATGCCCCGTTCCAGCGCCCTCTACCCGTCGCCCTCTTTTCAGGTACATGGACTCCTGCATAATAGACAAAGAAGACCGGACAATGAACGTGTCCGTTGTGCATTCAAATTTAATTTACTTCTTGTGTATTTGCGTGCGGTTTAATCAAAAGCCGAGAGCTGAAAATCACGTTATTACATGATAATTAAATCGGAAAAAAATGAGGGGGTTTGCCTTCTACACGCTCTGAAGAGGAAATCGAAAATGAAAATTGAAAACACGCATAAAAGAAATAAACATATCAGACACATCTATTCGATTTTCATTGTAATTCGCATTGCTGTGCATTCGAACAACAATAATTACAAAGAAAATCGGGATTATGTCGGAATAAATTATTTTGCATGGGACTCAAAAATGTTGTTATCTTTTTTAATCAGCTAAGGAGCTATGATTAAGTTTTGATGAAAATTCTTTCTTTGCAATATAATTCTATACCTCACCCTAGTTCAGGCATTCTAAGAGTAAGATCAAGGGTCTGCAAAGTACCTAGTTATCCGGTATGATGCGTGTCCTGAGATCAAAAAGAAACGGAACTTAGAAAGGAACTCCTGCGGTTCTTAATATATAATGCAAAGATTTTCTAAATCGCAAAAAATCAAAATTTTTGCATCGAATTTGATCCGGTTACTTTTATAGTATAGGTGTAAATCGAAGTTTTGCTACGTAGGAACTGGGTAAAATAACGACAGGAATCTACAAGCATCTCGTGAAAAAGTTTGGGCTCTTAGCTCAGAACTAAGCTTTACGTGATCCACTACCACATTACAAGAAACTTTGATGAACACGGAATTCCCAAAATCCAAGTAATTCCCGATAATCCCTAATTTCCACAGTTTTCATCGTATTAAAAATGCAACAGTCGCGACCTGTTAATCGCAAAGCTTTCCCACGTGGGAACGGAGTAAGATATCGACATGACTCGAATTGGATCTGCATGACGATAAAGCCCATCTGGCGCTAAAATTTTGACTCTCTAACTCTCATAGTCTCTGAGCTGCTTTTGCTGATACGACCAGATTGATATGCTCCACTCGGCTGTTCCTCCTGTTCATAATAGCCTTGTGGGTAAAAAACTGGCTAGGTAGACAGAAGATCCTTTATACTAATTCTACGGTAAAAATTATTGCATACTCATCGCTCATAAGATCTAAAGTAAAGTTTCGGTATGCATCATCTTCAAAAGTAGCTCCAAAACAAGATTTCATACTGCCCAAATTGTTTTTTTATAGAAAAGTACCAAGGCGCCACAAATTCGTATTACGATTAAAGAGAAATAAAAGAAACCTTTTAACGAAAAAGCTTTAACATAGTAGTCCGGGTTAGTTTCTTTTTCAAATGTCAAAGTCGTAGCTTTAAATCGAATTTCCAGAGAGCTCAGTCTATGTTGTGACTTCGTTCGGAACACTTCTAGAAATCAGATTTAAAAATTCAAAATTTTATTTACAACAAAAAAATTTTAAATGTTAAATGTTAAATTTTACGTGTAATATATAAACGGTAAGCAAAAATTCTTTTTGTAGTTCTAGAACCAAATTAACGATTGACGTTTTATTTTAAGTAGTTATAACATTCGATGACCGAATTTCGATAAAAGTTACTATGTAACTGCTTGAGGACCCTTGAAGTGCGACTCGCAAGGAGTCGTGGTACTTGGCGTACGGTCGAAATCGGAATTCGAAACACGAAACAAACGGTAAGCAAAAAAAATATTTTTTTTTGCTCTGGAACCAAATTAACGATTGACATTTTATTCTAGGATGACTCGATGACCGAAACTCGACATGCCATATAAATGTTTGAGAACCCTTCAGGCGCGACTCGCATAGAGGCGTGGTGATTGATCTTCGGTCTAAATCGGATTAACGATTGACAGTTTATCTCAAGAACCTGTTACATTCGATGACCGAAACTCGACATGCCATGTAAATGTTTGAGGACCCTTCAGGCGCGACTCACATAAAGGCGTGGCGTTCAGTGGAAATGGGATTGAGATTACGTCGCAATAGACGGGGCACACTATTAAAACCAACGAATAAGATAACAATTAAAATTTGGAAACCAATCAATTTCAATTTATAATATTTTTTTTTTAAAATTTAGAACCCTCTGCACCTTCGTCAGTTAGTCTCTATTAATTTCGTGCCATATCGACCACAATGTTCTTTGAATTTTTCTTGATTACTAAGAATTTGGTAGTGCTACAATAGTGTCTTCCCGGCTATAGAGTACCGCACCATTGACGTTTTTATAGATATAAAAAAATTGGCTGAAATTTTATCATTTTTGGCTATAACTCCCGAAGTTCATACTAGATTTTAATGAGCTAATCAGCGAGTTTTAGCTGTTATTTGGGAAGGGTTGTAAGTGCTGGCGGATAAGGCAGCCAGATGAAGACGTTGGAGTCTGCCTGCAAGTTACCTAAAGTATAAGCAGAGTGATTCGAGTTGCCTGTCTGAGAACACCTTACTCTCGGGGATGATAACCAAACTTGCTCGTGAGAAATATGAAGTAAGGCTTACTTGGTTAGATTGTGCGATGTTGGGGAAGCATTTTTGTTTTTGACATAATTTGGTATTGACTTGGGTCGGGGAGGATGCAAAAAAATTGAGCTTGCTAGTAACGAAGTATTCCTACCAAAATGTGTCCTATAGATACATTGCAACTTAATTAGCCCACAATAAACATAATTTAAAAGTGTTTATTAAAACTACTCCGTTTGGGTCGCAAATTATTTATGAAGGTGTGTACGATGAAGACAACGACAAAGATGGACTTAAGCAGATTAATATCCGATCAAGAGTCAGGCACAATTTGATCCGTAGTTTTATTTCAAAACGATTTCAAGGCTTAATTTTGTTTACTGATTTGACAGAGTTGCCACACACAAAGATAATCCGCTGATTTTATATGCATTAAGACACGATAAGATAAAATCATTTACCAGAAATGGGAGCCCAAAATCAAAGAAGTCTAGTTTTTACAGTATTTTTGTCAGGAATCTATAAACCATCTCTATCTAGGCTCATCTAACGAAACCTAACCAAACAATTTTTCTCTTCCTCCTATGCAATATGATCTCACTTGGTACGGTTATGACTTGAATATTTTCTTATAATTATTAACTAAAAATTTCAAAATTTCCTCAACTGATTTGACAGAGCTGCCACCCACAGCACCTTCCCTGAAAAAGATTTAACGCAGTAAAGTAACGTAGAGTCGGTTATGCCGATAAGGCAAATCGTTGAGGCAAAGCACAAACCCTTTTCTTAAAAAAGCTTTAACTTAGTAGCTCCGTTCAATATTTTTGAAAGTGACTTTTGACTTTTCAAAGTCGTCATTATAAATATATTTTGTACTCAGCTCAGTTGTAGAAACGAAAAACAAAAAATTTAAGTTTTTCTTTCTTCAAAATGTTTCCGCATCGCAATAATGGTCGCGAAGATAATAATGCATATCGACGGGATTGGCGTTTTACGCTTACTCCGCTGCTAGAACAACCCATTCCGCAAGGCGATCAGGCCAATGGACGTAATGATGGCTTAGTCAACGAACCAGTTGCTACTACACAGCATGGCCCTCAACATGAACAAATAATAGTACCAACAACTGCAGGCGGCAGTCAGGATGGTACACTAGATGAATCGAATGGACGTTTATCGGCCAGCAGCCATAATCGCATAGCTGCCGTGCGTCGTCTGGTCAAGGAGCTAGAGCTGATGGAGAACGAGGCACCCGAGAGCACCTGGGCGCGCCCCAAGTCGCTAAATAATCTACTCAAGTGGAGCGCCAAGATACGCGGTCCCGCTGGCTCGCCCTATGCAAATGGAATTTTTACGCTAGACATTAACTTTCCCGAGGAGTATCCTTTTCAGGCGCCCAGCATGCGCTTTACAACACCTATTTTCCACTGCAATGTGAGTGCTCAGGGTTTGATTTGCACCAATTCAGTGGAGGAGAATGCTTGCTGGTCACCGGGTTTGACACTGGACAAGATGTTGCTTTCTGTATCGGCCATGCTACACGATGCCGATCCTTCGCATCCAATTAACGAGGAGGCGGCACAATTATATCTTAATTACCGTGAAGAATACGATCGTACTGCACGCGAATGGACCGATAAACACGCCATGAATACTCAATGGCCTGAATAATGCTGAGCGAAGAAGTTATTTTTGTGCCCCTGTGACGTCACAGCGCACAATAAACACATCTATTTAAAAAGAAAAACAGAGTTATAGTGTTAATGATTAAATCCATGTATTTTTTTTCTATCGCAATGAAAATATATGCACATGTGGTTTTGTTTATTGAAACCACATAAAGCTAAATAGAAGATTTGCAATATTTTTATTTTTGTAACTATCCGTAAAAGATTTAGAAATTACTAACCCTGAGTACAGCATATAGATAATCCGCTGATTTTATATGCATTAAGACACGTTAAGATAAAATCATTTACCAGAAAAGGGAAGCCCAAAATCAAAGAAGTCTAGTTCTTACAGTGTTTTCGTCAGGAATCTATTGTTCATAAGCGATCTCTATCCAGGCTCATCTAACGAAACCTAACAAAACAAGTTTTCTCTTCCTCCTAAGCGATATGATCTCACTTGGTACGGTTACGACTTGAATTTTTTAGGTATCTATTAATAATAAATGTATTTATTTTATTTTTTATCGACTTAATGCAGTCTCAAAGTTTCCTTAACTGATTTGACAGAGTTGCCACCCTTCCCTTAAAAAGATTTAACGCAGTAGCCCTGTTCAACATTTTTTGGAAATGTCAAAATCGTCATTTTTAATCGAATTTATTCAGATTATTTATTTCGCCATCTGTTCTAATCTGTTACGTAGTTGTGCGTGCATTAAATAAAATAAAATTTCGAAAGCGTAGTATGCCAGCTATCAATGTGCTTCATTTGGACAAGTCGTTTTCCACCCGACGGAATATTCGTTGTTTACATTTTTAGAACATAGCAAGAACCCAGTTAAAGATACGCCAAGCATTTTCTGCATCATGGTTGCCACCCCTCTTGTCGTAATCCTTTGGAAGTAATAGCTTCATCTTGCGGCTAGTTGGTAGCGTCTATTTGATGCTGGAAACTACGCTTTCGGCCGAAACAAAAATTTTTGTAGGTCTGAACCGTAAGATGTAGAAAACTACGTCTTGATTTCGTTCGGAACACATCTAAATATAACAAAATTCAAAATTAATCGTGAAAATTAAAAAATAATAATTTTTAGTAAAACTTATACACTGACAAAAAAACATAAATGGGTAAGTTACAAATTTTTTTTTTTAATTATGATTAACGCTTGATATTTTAGAAGAAACAAAATTGACGAATGGTACCACGCAACCGCGTTTGAGGGCCCAGACCGCCACTGCATGACTTACGCGGACGGCGTGCAGTTGGCATCGGTTCGATTTTGTTACACTAAACAAATACAGACGAACGAGAACCCGATAAATAATAAGTCGCACTTATATTTTTTAATTAAGATACTCAATGTTGGCTGTTAACTGAAAGCGGTTAAGGCTCTTCCAAATGCAAGAATGGATCAAGTCTTCGAGCAGAAGCTTCAAGGCGTACACGTGAGGATAAAAAGCCCTTACAATAATGAATAGTTATATTTCCAAAACGTTTGAATTGATTTTCGTGAGCATGTCGTCACACATAAAATCTTTGCCATTCTAATTGACTTCTTCTAAATAGCATTCGAGTCTTGGATGATAACGCTTTTTGATGCATCCCGCAAAAATACAAGACATATTTCTGGCAAATATCTTATTGACGTTTATGCAAGCTGTTATCCATGCAGGCAAATCCTTATCGGAAAATTTTCTATACTTTTTCATATTCGCTTTCACTGGCAGATTTTCCTTACGCACAGGCCTCTGTTCTTGACAACTCCGCTTCTTTTTAATTACATCACTGGTTGTATATGTGTAAGGTATAAAGGATTCGTGGCTATAGCAACAAACGACAATGCAGCCAATATATGACAAGAGTCACCTGAGGAAGACGACAAATCTTGACGTGGAATTTGTCGTGTTTATTTTGTATAAAGGATTTTGTTCTTGGGCTTGGGCCCGTTTTTTCTGCAATGCTCCTGGCCAACAAAGAGCGTCTTAGAAAATTGACTTATATTTATTTAAAATAATAATTAAGGACTAGCTGCAAGGGTTCATGTTAATATGCAAACATTGAATATAAGTGTATTTTATAAAATGTAAATAAAAATCGCAACCACAGAATTTGTGTTGAACTTTGAATTACTTTATAGCAGTAAGATTCACAATAGTCTCAGGATATCTCTCGTGGTACTCATTTGAGTTCTGCCCATGTCATCTTGTAACTTTTGTTTTCCTGATAGATGGATATTCACATAACAAAAAATATTAATCATAATTTGGAAATAATTTTCATTGGAAGAAAAGTTCTATATGGGTAGTGTTTACTTACAGCTTATCTTATTGAAATTAAGCTAGACTGGCAGTTTAAGCAATTCACGCATTTCGTCACGCACCTCTTTTGAGATAAGATTTTCAATCTGGAAGAAGAAGTTGAGTAGTGCTGGACTGACTGCTCGACAAGCTATGAGAAATCACGTATGGTTTGCCTCTCGTATAACTAAGTGATAAGATCTGAGGGCAAATATGCGATAAGAATTAAGCAGCCTCTTTTAGAGCCATGCGATGTCAACGCTTTTGAAGAAAGTCTTCTCTTCCTTGCTGTTCACGGCAATCCGCGCATTTTATCAGTGATAACTTTCTCGTGTTTCGCTCATCTGATCTAGTTTCTCAAAATGTGCCAAGGCGCTACAAATTCGCATTACGAATAAATAGAAAACAAAGCAAGCTTTTTAACGAAATAATTTTAACATAGTAGCCCTGGTTTGTTTCTTTTCCAAATGTCAAAGTCGTAGCTTTAAATCGAATTTCTAGAGAGCTCAGTCTAAGTTGTGAATTCGTTCGGCACACATCTAGTAAAATAAATATTTCCAAATTCAAAGTTTTCATTTTAAAAAAAAATTTTAAATGTTTAATGCTAAATGTTAAATTTTACGCGAAACATATATGTATAATATATAAACGGTAAGCAAAGAATTCTTTTTATAGTTCTAGAACCAAATTAATGATTGACATTTTAATTTAAGAACTTATTACATACGATAAAACAATTGATTTATATGCATATCAATAGTTCTGTAACAAAAAAATAACCCGAAGATCTATTGAAAAACCTGTTCCATACGAGAGACGCGCTTTCTGTTTCTTTGATATTTCTTCTTAAGTTTTAACAACCTTGTCCATACTACACACATGCGTAACATTATGTATATATCCAGCGCCATGTTAAAATTATTACATATTTGGATGAGTACAGCTATATAGAGTTGTTCCAAGGTCTCTAGAGGCACATTTTCAGCAATTATGGAAAGGTTAGTCGCGTCCAATGCCAGTTCTTGAACTATTTCCGGATTAGATCGCCGTAGCAAAGGTAGCACAATGCGCTTGAGAATGGTTGGATCTATTGGATGCAGTTCTGATACCTCTGTGAGTATTATTGCCAGCGCAGTATCGAGATTGCGACCAAATATCAGAGGTACAATTTCAGATTGAGTATGCTCCAAGGGAGTCGCCAAAGGCACTAACTAGACTCGAGGCTTTCCTTGAATCCAAATACTTTTATACGCGAATAACAAACATCACCCTGCAGCATTTAAAACTGTATCCGGATGCGGCAGCTCCTTGCATACATTGCATTACATTGTATCCGTCAAAGCTTCCAAACGCCGTCTTTTACTAGGATTCAGCTGGTCGTCATGGCTCTCTGAAATCGACATTCTCAATAATGGATCCAATTTGCCACATTTGAGGGCCCATATGACCACCGCTTCGTGACTCACACGGACGGCGTTCAGGTTCGCATGGATTCGATTTTGTTACACTAAACAAATACAGACGAAGGGGTACCAGCAGCAGTCCCGATAGATAAAACGTTGCACTTATATTTTCTAAAAAATAAATAAAAACCTCAACCACAGAATTTTTGTTGAACCTTGTTTTACTTTATAGCAGTAAGATTCACAATAGTCTCAGGATATCTCTCGTGGTACTCATTTATGTTCTGTCAGTACCATCGCTAATACCAATACCAAGCACGCAAAATGCTTATAACCTATACGCCTCTCACAACCAAACAGGATGTACAGGATGTACTTCATCTTGCCCTTGTTTACCGACCCAGTAGACCTACTTTCGCTGAGTTCTTTTCAATTGTGGAAAATGCAGCAGAACCATCTCGCTTACAACGCCCGATGATATCGACATCATCAGCGTATGCAAGAAGCTGGACACAGTCTTCTGCCAGGAATATATACGGTAACAACGATCAACGTCAAGATTTGTCGTCTTCTTCAGGTGACTCTTGTCATATATTGGCTGCATTGTCGTTTGTTGCTATAGCCACGAATCCTTTATACCTTGCACATATACAACCAGTGATGTAATTAAAAAGAAGCTGAGTTGTCAAGAACAGCGGCCTGTGCGCAAGGAAGTTCTGCCAGTGAAAGCGAATATGAAAAAGTATAGAAAATTTTCCGATAAGGATTTGCCTGCATCGATAATAACTTGCATAAAAGTCGAAGATAAGATATTTGCTGGAAATATTGCGATTTGCTCACGAAATTCAATTCAAACGTTTTTGAAACATAACTATTCATCAATTTTAATCCTCACGTGTACGCTTTGAAGCGTCTAGTCCGGGGTGACTTTGCTCGAAGAGTAGATCCATTCTTGCATTTGAAAGAGCCTCCACCACTTTCAGTAAACCGCCAACATTAAGTATTATATTTAAAAAATATAAATGCATTCGTTAGTGTTTAGTTTAGTGTAACAAAATCGAGCCAATGGCAACCGCACGCCGTCCGCGTGAGGCACGAGTCACGCAGCGGCGGTCTTCTGGGCCCGCAAACGCGGTTGCGTGGTACCATCCCTCGATTTGTTTTTTTTTCTTCAAATATTTTTACTGCCTAAAATATCAAACGTTAATTATAATTAAAAAAAATAAAAATTTTTGTTCTTACCCGTTTATTGTGTTATTTTATTTATTTTCACAAGGAATTTTGAATTTTGTAATATTTACTTATTTAGCTGTGTTCCGAATGAAGACAAGACGTAGACTGAGCTCTGTGAAATTAAACATTTTTTCAATTTCGATAATATTCACTTAAAAAAAAAAAAAATTCCACTTCATGTACGGATCCATATTAAAAGCGTTTTCTTAGTATATTATTATTGATCATAACATTATCAATGTATAAAAAAAATAAAACAAGCTCAAAATAGATCCTCCGCCATCTAAATGCCCCAACGTTCTTTGTTAAGCTGGGCGATTTCACGCAAGCTTAACTCTAAGTCCAATGGATGAATCCCTGTCTTAATAACCAAGTCCTCAAAGCTAAGATACTTATCCAGCTTGGGTTTCATCCATTTATAAGGTTTCGGTGCATGGAACTTTATAGACAAATGTTACAAATCGACATTGAATGCAGTTTCCATATATCTAGCTTACCTTGCTTACTAACTTTCCATCAGCTCCATATTCCATATTCTCTTCGTAGTCATCAGCAAATCCCATGTCTAGACATATGCGCTTGAGTATCTCGTCTAGCGTATGTGGGGTCATGTCGGTGATGTCCAACAGACACTTAAAGGAAACAATTGAATCCGCTCCTGACATTATATAATATCTTGGAAATCACAAAAATGATTTTAATAAAATAGTTGAAAATTTTTTTGTTAATTTAAAGGAGTGATTAGAAAGAGCTTGCTTCAATAGAATAATAGAAGTAAAGTAAGTCCGTAAAAATGTATATTCTAAGAGTACTAGATTAGCAGCTTATTGTTTAAAAATTATATTTTAAAAAAAATAGTTTTTACTTATCAAAAATGTACTTGTACCAAGACTGTACTTTATTTAAATATGTTATACTTCTGATCTAAATAATTCCTTTTCCCCTTGAAAATATTTCAAGCTTTTTAGTACAGCTGATTGACTTGAAACTTTTTATGTTACCTCAAGTTCTCGAATGGGTTTGAATGAATTTTTTCAAAATTATAATTAATTCTTTTTAATCCACGCAATATCTTAGGTTGTACTAAATTGATTTAGAACTTTTTATAACAAATTTTTAAGCGGACTTAAAAAAAGTTTATTTTAATTATATATAATTCTTTTATACACGCAAATATCTGTAGCTGTGCTAAATCACTGTACTTAATTTTAACTGTACTAATTTAATTTAGCACTTTTTTATTTTTTAATACTAGGTAATTCTTTTATGCGCGCAAATATCTTAGTTGCACTAAATGGACTTAAATCTTTTCATTTTTAATTTATTTTAAACTATTAAATAGATGAAATACCATTTTTTTTAAGTATCCGCGCATTTATTTCCAAGTGTAGGCACTAATTCTACTTGGAACTTTTTTATTTAAAATTTTAGATCATTTTTCTATCTGCGCAAATATTTCAAGCTGTACTAAATTGATTTGGAACATTTTTATTTTATCTCAAGTTTTACTTAATGGTTTGAAAACCATTTTTTTATTAATTTTAGGTTATTTTTTTATTCGCATAAATATCTGAGGTTGTACTAAATTAATTTATGACTTTTAATTGTAAATAATTCTTGCATCTGCGCAAATTTTTTACGCTGTAGTAAATCGATTTAAAATTGAGAATAATTTTTTTATCCGCGCAACTATTTCAAGTGTACTAAATGGCTAATATTTTTTTATTTCCAATTGTAAACAGTTGTACTAAATCGATAATAAGTAATAATGATTAGGAATTCTTAAATCCACACAATTTTATTATTTAAATTCTTTTAAATCTATTATTTCATTACTTCCTTCATCGCAAGTTTTACAAGTTGTTCTAAATTGATCTAAGCCTTTTAAAACAAAATTTATGAAATTACGCTAATTTTTGTAAAAATCCAATATCGTTTTAGTACAAATGTAGAAGTGAAAGAAGTAGCAAATTGTTGTACTAAATCGATTCAAAAACTTTGTATTTTAAATAGTAAATCATTAACACAATTTTCGCAAGTTGTACTAAATCGATTTTATTATTTGAATTCCTACCTATTCTTTTATTTCATTCATTGCATCATCGCAAATTCTGATAGTTCTGCTAAATAGTTCTAAAACTATTAAACAAAGAAAATATATAGAAATTACGCATATTTTGGTAAAAATCCGAAATTGTTTTAGTACAAATGTAGATTAGGTTAGGTTAGGTTACACTGGCCGGCCACAATAGAGTGCAGCCTAGCATAGACCTTTTGGTCCTTAGCTGTGCCAGATTTGAGGTTATTACGCAAAGTGATGGTCGGTTAAAAATTTGACTTTTTTAGCGAAATTAAGTAGCCGCCCAACTTGTAGCCTGGCCACCTCTTCTAGACCGAGAAACGCTGGTTCTCCTAGGGTAGCCACACGATGTCAAGAGATGGCTGGACAGTCGCAGAGTACGATTGCTAGGGTCTCAGGGACTTCCGAATCCCTGCAGATCCTGCATAATTCGCTTGCCGTTAGTCCCATCCTATGCGCATGCTTCGCTAAGAGGCAGTGTCCTGTTAGCACACCCGTGATGGTCCTGCATTCAGTGTGTGAGAGTTTCATTATAAAATTACTTTGTTTTCTGCCTTAGTGAGCCAGCATGATTTTTGCTGTATGGCAGCTGTCTAGATTTTTCCATCTAGCTTCAGCTTTGCGCTTCATGTTGCACTCCAGCATACGTCGCGTTTTTGTCCCTCCGGAAGCTCAACACCGCTTTTGGCAATTGCATCCACCATTTCATTCCCCATTATGTCTTTATGTTCAGGCACCCAGTAGATATGCAGTTTACGAGCCGCAGCTAATCTCTGGATGACTGCCTGGCATTCAAGGACGTGGAAGGAGGATGTACAGTGCGATACCATAGCCTTGATAGCGGCTTGACTATCTATAAAGAGGTTTATCTTTGCTCTAGTTGAAGTGTCGGTGCATGCCAGCTCGGCCGCCTTCATTGCGGCGAATACCTCAGCCTGGAAGATGCTGCAGTGGTCTGGAATCCTGTAACTGTAAGCGATAATTCTGCTAAAAATTTAAATTGTTCGATAGTTGCTCATTCGACAACAAAAAGAAAAGGGTGTTTTTTTTTGTGATTTGGCTCTTCAATCTGTAGCTGCCCAACGCAACTCCTGTCGTAACTTACTTCCTTACATACATATATCATGGACGAAATGTGACTATCATACTTAACGATATCATATTATAGGTATATACAAAATATTAGTGACCAAAAAAGGAAAGGCGTCATCGTCATCAACGTAACAATGGGTTTGGCTGCAGCTTGTTAAGATTCTGCCACATTTTCCGTGTCATTTTGTCGTAGACTGCATCATGAAGTGAAACTAAATACTAATCAAATCAAATCTAGAAGTGTTGCCACCACAATATTGACTGACATCCTGATGACGTCACATTCTTTTTTGACTGCCTTATTATTATAGGGCCAATGTGTCACCTAACTTTACCAATTGAACTTTAAATTTATGCAATTTTTGGCATATCAAATATACCAGAGAGTTCATATTTGATTAATTTTTGAAGCAAAACTTTTGCAGGGTGCTATTTTCTATATAGCCAAGCTAATAAAATTTACTAAAAAAGTAGTTTTTTTTGTCGGCATTAATTTCCGATATAACTGCACTAAGAGCGTCTATACTATAAAATAACCTTTTTTTTCTTTCTTGCTTTATAAATCCAAATATAGTAAGCATTGAAAAATACTTTTTTACTGCACGCAAAAATTGTTTCATCTTTTAACGTCCAATTCGAAAACGTGATTACAAAAAGTGTTTAAAAATAATAGGAAGCATTGTATAAAAAAACAGGATAATCAATATTGAAATTCAATATACCAACCTTGTAAAAAGTTGCTTCTTAAGTCTACTACTGTTTGAACGAGTTGTGAATTGTAAGTTGAGCTAAGACAGAGGAATTTATGTCTTTAACTGCAATCTTCAAATTTTAAGCGAAGCATGCTGGGAATTCTAGGGATCAATGATTTCTAAATCGTAAAAAAACAGAAAATGTTTTTGATCAGTAAAATTAAGTTGACTGGATGTTTTATTAGCGATTTTATTCTTTAGTTGAAATAACTATTTTACTATACGTATAATGAATTTGTTGGGATGTGGCAGCTATTCTGTTTTTTTTTTGTTTTCGACGTAATCAGAATTAATCCGATTTAGACCGACGATCAATCACCATGCCTCTATGCGAGTTGCGCCTGAAGGGTTCTCAAACATTTACATGGCATGTCGAGTTTCGGTCATCGACTCTTCCTAGAATAAAATGTCAATCGTTAATTTGGTTCCAGAGTTAAAAAATATTTGTTTTGCTTACCGTTTCGTGTTTCGAATTCCGCTTTCGACCGTACGCCAAGCACCACGCCTCCATGTGAGTCGCGCTTCGAGGGTCCTCAATCAGTTACATGGTAACTTTTATCGAAATTCGGTCATCGAATGTATCAAGTTCTTGAAATAAAATGTCAATCGTTAATTTGCTTATAGAGCTTAAAAAAAAATTTTTTTGCTTACCGTTTGTATATTTACCAAAATGTTTCACATAAAATTTATTATTTTTTTGTTGTACTTAAAATTTTGAATTTTGAAATCTGATTTCTAGAAGTGTTCCCAACGAAGTCACAACTAAGACTGAGCTCTGTAAATATTCGATTTAAAGTCACAGACTTTGACATTTAAAAAGCACCAAACCAGGGCTACTACGTTAAAGATATTTCGTTAAAAAGCTTGCTTTGATTTCTTTTTATTCATAACTAGCCGGCCTCCGCTTCGCTCCGGCACGCTCGCTTCGCTCGCTCGTCTAGGTCTTTATCCTACACAGTATATGGTGTATACTAATTTGTTTGTTTCATTTGTGTATTTTTTAATTGTATATGCATGTCGACCTTCTGACATTTGTTTGAGAGAGTCGCTGATGAAAAAGGAATCGTATTTTTTAAAGCAAGAATATTGAATGTGGTAAACGCAAATAAATAATCATTATTTCATTAAATTTGCTCCAACTGAAAAGAACATCATAATTGTGGTAACAAATTTTAATGGCATAGTAACTTTTTGATTTAGTTTATTTGATTGTTATTTCTTTTGGTTTACTTTCACGTTGTTCAGATCTAAAATGAATAATATAAGTAATAATATAAGAATAAGTGTGCCGATGCCAGACGAAGAGGATGTGCCATTTGATTATTTTGAGCAGTTGAACATGAAATATCCGACAGCTGAAACGTTCAATTTAAATTGGAAATGCAATCTCTTTCACGATGATGTTCGTTCTTCACTCATAAACTTTCAAAATGTGAAAAATCTCAATTTGTTTCTGGAAGACAATTTCAAGCAAATACCGGTCACGCCACCATTTATGTTTCCAAACCTGCAATCTTTCCGATTGGAAAACATCGTCCGATTGACCGATGAATGGATTAATTTCATCATAAAATTTTCAACCATTCGCCATCTTTACATTTTAACCATGTTTGATGGAGATTTTCTTCATTTTGTTGAATCATTAATCTGTATGCATAATAGTTCATGGTGCTAACTTTTTTGTTTGTTTCTTCACCTGCGATAATGATCATAATTAACTAGCGAAGCGGAGGCCGGCTAGTTTACCTATAGATATATTCTTAACAATATAATAAGCAAAACTTACGTTGAAATTTTCTTTTTTTTTGATAATTAATTTGATTCGTTGCATTTGTTCCAATGGAAATATATCAAGCATTGATCGATTAGGTGACGGCATTCCCAATTGTCCTAATGTTTTATTAGCCATAGGCAAGCATAGATCTTCAATATGAATTAAAGCTTCATTGTAAACTTCCCGCATAAATTTCATCATGGCTTACTTTTTGCTTGACGTACTCGCAGCAAAATATGTTCTGATAAATAATCTTGATATTTTATCTAAAATTCAGGTGAATTTGATGGAAAGCATGTTGCCAAAATAATCGCAAATAGAACACGTATTTGATATGGATGAGCAGTAATAGCAGCAACTGCAAAAGTTTAATCCCAGTGCAAATAATTTTTCAACAAATTTAATTTTTGACATGCCTCTGGATAGGTTGCAAACAATCAACCTTCACTGTTCTCAATGATTGAAACGATGTTGGACCTCAAAGATTGACTAACAACAATACCAGTTTTTTATATATGGCAATATAAACACACAAAAGCCGACCAATACACACAAACACATCGAAATCGGCTTGAAACCTCCGTATTGAAAACCTCTAATGTATTCAAAAATCAGATTTACCCATTAGTCCTATGGACTTTGCGGTATCGTTCGGCATAATTGGCTTATAAATAGCATTTGTTGTTGGTTCTGCTTTGGTAAGGACGAACTACAAAAAAATCAGCTTGAAACCTCCGTATTGAAAACCTCTAATGTATTCAAAAATCAGATTTAAAATTCATCGACGCGTTCATGAGAACACCCGTAACAATTAAACCATAAGTTTCTTTTATATATATAGATTTTCCAAAGAGCTTGAGAATGACCATCAAAAAAAAAGGCTGGTGTAATAAAACGCATGAATGGTAAAATTTCTAAAAATTTCTGGATTTTAAATTTAACTGAGCTGGAACATCAAAATCGTCATGTCGCCTATAGATAATATTTTTTTTTTTTTTAATTTACATTGGAAGCTAAAACTGTTTAGTGCCCCTTTTAGGTATTCTTATATCCTTGTCTTTATTCAAAATCACTTCTTTTTGATGCTGATTAAAAAGTTATAGCTAGTAAAGTTATCGTGAATCCCAAATTCTTTTACGTATTCATTAACCCTAAAAAAACGGCCTAGATAGCCTAGCATCAGTGCACTAGACTATCATCCCAGAAGATGTGGATTTCAACTCGACGCTAAGCTTGGTCCCGCGCTTTCCGCTTTTCCTATTCCTTTTATTCAATTCCCTGTATATTCTATATCCTATTCTTGGCCTAAGTGAGTTGGGACGCTAAGTCCCAACTGCCGTCCTACGATTAATACTTTCGAAAGAGGGAACTATTTTTTTGGAGTTACTTTAAAAGATGCTGCCTAACAAAATTTTACTGCAGATCTTATGAGCGATGATTATGCAATAATTGGTATAAAAAGTTATTTTAGAGTAGGGTCACTATGCTAAAATTGTTTCAGAATGGAGCAACCATCAAATCATTTAAGCAACCCATGAAGCTTCGAACCCAGTTTATACTTGAGATAACTCACTCTGCGGTTGCATTGCGAAATTAAGCTACAAACTTAATATATCCTGTATATATATCCTTAGAGTGTACAGACTGTTTTAATAGAAATCGCATTTAATTAGGCTCCCCTTAGTTATCGTTTTTCTTAGTAAAAACATTTTAGCTGGAATCGTTTGCAATTCTTGAAAGTTTTTTAATTGGCATATTAACTCAAATAAATAAATGGAGATAAACTTTATGGCAAAAGTATTTAAATATTTGTGGTTGGGTAGCTGGCTACAGTCGCTGCCAAAAGTCTACGCATTCAAAACTATATGCATTAATGTTGCAAGCAAATTTGAAATATTAAAAGACAATGGTAAAAAGCGAAGCTGCCACAAAGTGTGTCAAGTTTGCATTACACGGCGTATACTTAACATATATGACATGACGCGACAGTTGCAAATGAATGACTAAGTGAGTGGGAATGACTGACTGAATGAGTGAATGAATGAATGAGTGAGTGCGTGAATGAGTGAGTGAATGAGCGAGTGAATGAGTGAGTGAGTGAGTGAATGCACTTGCCACAAACAATGCCAAAAGCTTTCACCTAAGTACAGTACAGAAAACGCTTTACTAACCAAAGTGCCCGGCAAATGTTGGCAAACTAAATTGACGCTGCCACAAGTAGGAAGCAACTTGCAACATGCGCCTTGCAGCTGCCTCGAGCTGCCTCTAGCTGTTGCATATATACATATACAGATGCCACTGTTGTCGTTGTTGTTGTTGTTGCCACTGTTGCTGGCAGCCGGCAAAACTTTTTGGCCAGAGATTATAGCATGTCTATGTGGCAAGATGTTTATGCCGCTCCTGCTCCAGCTGCCCCTTCAGACTAAGCCAAGCCAGGGCGCCAAGCGCCAAACATTCACGGCCCGCTTTGCATCCCAACAGATTCAAGTTGAAACTTTTTCAAATTGTTTTTGCATGCACTGAGCGACTGAGAGTAAGAGCGTAAGGTAAAGAGACAGCCGGGCGGGAGAGTGCGGAGAGAGTGAGGTAAAGAGAGAGGCGGTGCGGCATGCTGGAAAAACTCGAGCTGCCATGGCCAGGCAAAGCAATTTTGTGCAAGTGGCTGACATAAAAGCCATATTATATTTGGCTAAGTGTCGCCGACGGCACACACAGAAACAAATACGCACACACACTCGCACACACACACACACACACACAATGTATGCCCGCAGTCAACGCTTTGGTAAAAAGAGAGCGAACAAAAAAAAGAGTAACACAAGAGCGTAAAAAGTAAACTATTAAAATATCGTTTTAAAAGCATTTGTTTATGTTTTGGATCGTCTCTGAGACTCTCACACACACGCACATACGCTCACACTGACACTTGCACTTACACAAAATCACTCACACACACACTTACACACATCGCCCACGCATTTTTACGTTCCATTGGCTTGACTTGAAGTACGTGCGATAAGATGGATGTAGTTAGTCTCTGTGACGTAGACAGGAAAGGTAAATGAGAGGGTTGGCTTTAAGTAGAAGGTGAAGCAATAATTTTTTATGTTTATTTGATTTATTTTAACGGGGTACAACAAAGTACAGTTGGCCTTAAATGAAATCATAAAAAATAGAACGCGGAAAAAAAAGATAGATATGGGCTAATCCTGGTGACTAGCTCGGTGGGTGAACTTTTTATCAATATGCACCGACTCACCGACTGGCCAAAAACTTGGAGTTACAATAACCAAGTGAAAAAATGAAGTTAGAAGGAGGTTAGAAGAAAACCATTATTAGGCCGACAGCCACATATGTCGCAGAAATATGGGCAATGACATCCTCAGATGAAGAAGCGCTGCAAGTATTTGAAATAAAAATTCTGCGCAAAATCATTGGGGCAAATTGTGATGAATATAGGAACTATACGGTCAAAAGCAATGACGAGCTTCTGCGCTTAACCAATGGAGAGGCTATTGTAAAATACGCCAATGCACAGAGACTGAAATGGTTAGCTAATGTGATGAGAATGGACAATGGGCGCCCACAAAAGAAGATTATAGAGTACAACCAAACTCATACACAATACAGAGCACTCCCAAAAATACGATGAATCGACTGCATTCAAAGAGACTTGAGAATACTTGGAATTAGTAACTGGAAGCTGCTGGCCAGAAACAAAGGCCAATGGAACAGGATAGTAGAGGAAGCCAAAACCCACCTCTACAGTCAAAAAAAAAGAAAATGGAGCATTAATGAGCCAATAGGAGCCTCATAATACCGGATCCCGGCATCGTTCCAAGGCAAATGGAAGTAGTTGAATGCAGCAATATCTGGTAATTGAAACTCCGGCAATGTATGCATAAAGTAGACTTTTGTGGTAGGTTAGGTTGGATTGAATTGGTTGCTCAAACAATGGCTGAGATCACCCAGAGACCATTGTGGCCCATTGTGATGCCTAATTGAGGCAGCAATTATAAGAAAGGAAAATGGGTAAAAGAAGATCAAAAACTATTGGGTACTTCTAATCGCCTTAGTCTCTGTTAATATAAAGAGGTGCACATTAGATCAAACTGGTCGCAGTGCATACTGGCCTATGCTTAACCGACAACAACGATTACGAAGTTTCGGGTATAATAGAATGAATTAGAGGATGTAACAAACGTGGCCAGATGCGCTATAGCCACATTTGCCAGACTTCAGGTCTTCGAAGAATAGTTTTCCCAGAAACTGGGTTTCTTTTTAAGAAGTGCCGGCCAGTCGCACAGCACGTGTTGGATACTTTTTATCTCCTCTTCATCTCCGCAGCTGCGAAAGAAGTCGTGATGGAGAACGTGCAAGCTCTCAGCCATTAGGCCTATGGACTTTGTGGTATCGTTTGGCATATTTCGCTTATAGATAGCATTTGTTGTTGGTTCTGCTTTGGTAAGGACGATCTACAAAAAGTCAATCACACAATTATGATGTTAACCAGACGCACTGTATCAGTTACTTGATATTAATATACGTTTAGACCATTGAAGTCGATTCTTGGTATGGCTTAATCAAGGTTTTTTGTCTGTACTGGACTATTTTTTGCTTCCAAGATTTTATACGGCCTTGAGAGAGATTAAAATGGCTATTTGAGTCCCTTTTAACTAAGCTCCTTGGCACAAATCTGGCCGACTATACAGGCTCACAATTTTTTCGGAACTGCACCTCACACTATTAGAATGGAATAGTTCAGAACATTATTCATTTCAAGACTAAAAATTTACGTGAACTCGCGGTGAAGTTAAGCTCGGCTACGATTCGGAAAAAATATTTAAAAAACCAAGTAACCCTGAAAAATAATTATTTGCTATTTATTGCAGGCCTCATAATTACTGTCAAGTGCCGGTAAGGTTAAGGGGGTTAAATGTTCCGGGCCCTCTAAAACTTCTTAAGTTGAATCACGATAGTACGACTGTAATTAAACCGGAGCCCTGAGAGAACTCCGGGCCTGGCAGGAAGCATCCGTCTTCCTTCTAGATGGGCCTGATCATCGTCGTCATCGTGTGGCCATAACAACCCGCTCTCGGGTTACGGTGGACCTTAGCACCTCTCGCCAGGCACCTCTGCTTTGCGCGCGCCTTCTCCAATTAGAAATACCAAGGAAGGATAGGTACTCCTCCACTTTATCTTTCCATCGGAGTCGTGGGCCTGACGGGTCTGATATTATACAATATTAACAAATTTCTTAAGAAATTGTGATAAAGCTTTTTATAATGTCACTGCTGAAAATTGTGAGCAACTGTTTGGAGTATTTATCTTCTTATTAATTTACTCCAAGGTTAACCTAGTTGGACATACGCTAGCCAACTAACCTTGTGGATGATCTTGGGTTCCATTAATATTTGCTTTTATTTATTTCTTGACATGCGCTACACATCACAAATTGGGTAAAAAAAATAAAAATTCAATACATAATGAATGTTACTCCTGGTCGGGCCATATGGCGGAAAAGTTACCGTTTCTTGACTAAGGGATTTCTTCAGTCGGGTGATTAGCCCAGCGCTGTCCACTTTAAGGTCTGTGGGGAGAGCATTGGTACTCCAGTGTAAAGAAGTAATGCACATTTATATAGCAAGCCTCTTGATCCAAGGCAGACGTCGAATCTAATCTGGTTAACAGACGCCGTAAATGTGGGTTGTGTTTACAGGGTGACCGCCGTTAATAGGCTAGAACGTCTTTCTTTGGTTTTGATAAATAAGTAGGCTTTCTCCTTCTCCGGCTTGTTTGGTCCGTGGGAGGTATTTGATTTCCATCCTACCACCCATGTCTGGGAGGCTTTCCCCTATCCAACACCTTGGGATTGCAAGCTCCTCCAAGAGGTGTTTCCTTATACTGTGCTAAATATATGTGATATAAATGTTCTTTTAAAATTATTTATGGCCTATTTGAGGCTCATCAGAATTCGTAGTAGTAGTAGCCACACTCTTTATTCGCTACTCCAACTAAAAGGCTTTGGATAAGTCCTCTAATCTTATCAAGATATCATACCTCAACAAATTATTTGTCGTTTATACGCTGGTAAAATTTAATATTTATTATGGGTATCTGAAACCAAAAGCGGACCTTCTGACATAGCTTTACCCGGGTCTGTTTGAATTTGGAATATATAAATGTTTTGGTCTTTCAAACGCCTGCTGGTTGTCCTCTAATGTCTGCATTGAATATCTTTCTCTCTAGATCTTTGTCCTTTGTCCATATTCGCAGTGAGCTAGCCAGTGGCTTTGGATTGTCTCCCGGCTTGATTATAATAATGTAATCGTAGAGCGCATTTGAAAACCCAAAAAACCTTCGTAGATTTAGGAGAAAAAAAGTTTAAGTTCTTCGAAAGGAAGAAAGTGCGCTTAAGGCTCGTCGAATGCTCTTTGCCTCAGGACGTGATGCAGCCTGCATATTGCGTTGTAAAGTAATGCTACAAACTACAACAAATTCTCATCAATTTCCATCTATTTTGTCGCAGTATGGTTATTTTTTTTTCTTTTAGTTTTGTGAAATCTTAAAATTCTGGCATAAGCGATTCGGTGACAGACAAAGCTGACAAGACATACCCAAACTGCGCCATTCAATATCTTATAGCAGCAGGACAATCAAGTCGGTTCCAAAAATACCTCATTTGCCAAATTATGACAAGATTCTTAGACCTTATGAGGGAACAGACGAACATACAGCTTAAACTCTTAAGCTTTTGTTTTACCTTAGTCATGTAAAAAGAATTCACAGCTGCAATTTTTTTATAGCAGTTATGCAAGTTATGTTCTTAAATAATCGACCGATACGAATCATAACTTTATCCAATATTGAGTACATAAATTAATCGCTACACATAAAACTAAATTTCTAATATAATAGAAATATCTGTCTTAGAAGTATAAATAATATTGTATTTAAGCCATGAAGCTGGCAGTCCGATATGATACTCTGAACCAGGTGCAAATTAAGGATTTGGTCTTGGAGGGTGGTTCATCACTTCGAAGAGTATGTATAGTATATATCTGAGCTCGTAATAGACTTTCTACCCATTTTTTCGATTTTTTGGAGGGGGTCCGGGGGTCACCACTCCTCTGAACTTTATTTATTATTAAATATCTTAATAAGCTCTTTTTGAAAATAGTTTATATAATCAAATAGATATAGTATATTTAACGAATTCGACCTCTAAGCTTTGGTTTCCCTATAGACAATGTTGAAAGGCTGAGTATCTTTAACAGATATATAAAAATCTCATTTTAAATCCGTTTACTTAACGCCCCCCATTTAAATACAGCCTCAAAACATCTTGAAAAACTTGTCAACTTAAACTTTGTTGCCGTCCGAGAGACAAAGCCTGCAATTTCCTAGTTATTTTCTCGTTCCAGTAAATTCCTCAGGCGCGGAATTTTATTTTATTTAATTTTTTTCCCATCTTTTTCTTTTTTTTTTTGTAAAAAGCGGTAGACTGGCTATTTAAGGATTTTCGCAGGAAGCGCCACGTCAATTAAAATGCACTCTTGTTGCAGCGGAAACTTTTTTTTTAAGCACTTGAGTTAAAATTAAACTTTTATGCTCTTAAAATAATGTGAACAAACGAGATTTTTCAATGCTGCAATTCAATCAATTAACAAAATGACGAGCAAAAATTAATTTCCCACAAATGGCCAAGTTGGAAAAGTTACTAATTAAAACATTTTCACAGACTGCACATTGCATATATGTATGAGTGTGTGTATCTGTGTGTGTATCTATGTGTAAATGTGTAAATGTAACGCTGTGTAAGTAGATTTAATGCGCTCAAGCTATTTATTATTTTTAGCACTCACACGGACATGAGCACACACACACACACTCATAGTCATGCACACATTCATTTACACACACACACACACACACTCGCGTATATTTTTCTTTTGTTTATTTATGCTGAAAATGGCTTAAAGCACCAAAGACTGCACTGACTGAACTGACTCTCTGACTCTTCCCGACAATTTCCACCATTTAACTGGGCAAAATAGGAAACTGCCTGTTGCCATCGTTGCAGCAATTACTGCGCATTAAAACGTCAATAACAATGAGCGGACGTAGCGTGGACTTAGATCGGGGTCGGAGAGCGGAAGGATGTGACAGGATAGTCTACCAGCTGTAAGAAGAATCAACACAGCAGAGCAATACAGTACAATTTACAGCAGTAAACTAGCGAACAACTGGAAATCCGCTTAGTAAATGTAGCAAAAGAGCGAGCAACTGAAAAAACAGAAGACTCAACGTAGAAACAACATTGACAATACGAAGGATAATAAAAAACACCCAAGGAAAGCATATGAAAAAGGGTAAAGACGGTTAATAAAGACTATGAAATACCCTAGACTACAAAGATATGAAGATATGACGTATATGAATGATATGAAGATTAGAAGATATTGAAAATATTGAAGATATTGAAGATATTGAAGATATTGAAGATATTGAAGATATTGAAGATATTGAAGATATTGAAGATATTGAAGATATTGAAGATATTGAAGATATTGAAGATATTGAAGATATTGAAGATATTGAAGATATTGAAGATATTGAAGATATTGAAGATATTGAAGATATTGAAGATATTGAAGATATTGAAGATATTGAAGATATTGAAGATATTGAAGATATTGAAGATATTGAAGATATTGAAGATATTGAAGATATTGAAGATATTGAAGATATTGAAGATATTGAAGATATTGAAGATATTGAAGATATTGAAGATATTGAAGATATTGAAGATATTGAAGATATTGAAGATATTGAAGATATTGAAGATATTGAAGATATTGAAGATATTGAAGATATTGAAGATATTGAAGATATTGAAGATATTGAAGATATTGAAGATATTGAAGATATTGAAGATATTGAAGATATTGAAGATATTGAAGATATTGAAGATATTGAAGATATTGAAGATATTGAAGATATTGAAGATATTGAAGATATTGAAGATATTGAAGATATTGAAGATATTGAAGATATTGAAGATATTGAAGATATTGAAGATATTGAAGATATTGAAGATATTGAAGATATTGAAGATATTGAAGATATTGGAGATAGTGAAGATATATTGAAGATATGAAGCAAGCCTTTACACGTATCTCTCACCTAGTCTATAATGCTCTTTCCCATATACCTTTTATAGAGTATAATAACCTGCAATACAAGGTGAACAGCGAGACCATGAGAAATCAAAACAAAGCAAATTTAATACAAGAAAAAAGGCAAAAAGAAGTAACTACAGTGAACACTCTAAAACTAAAACTTTAATTTTAGGCGGAGAGCAATTGAGCCTGTCCGAAAACAAATTTTAATGAATGGTTTGCCTTTAAAACGGAGAGGAATTTGTTTTTGTATATCGCTGCTAGATAGATTTTTTCGCTTCTAAAGTCGTTCAATTATTATGAGCATCAAAAAATTCATCATTGATTTTTAAGGAATTTTAAAATTGTTATATTTATGTAGATAATTAAAATCTCGCCCAAATGCTTGAAAGCTGGAGACTCAGATCTTACAATGTCTATATCTTGGGATTACTCTGAATTAGCTTAATTAAAGTTTGAACTATTTTTGACTTATTATTATTTGTTATTTTCTAAGAATCCTTAAAAAATTTCACTTTTTATGATATGAATCGCCAATATGGACTTTTTGTTTTGGCGTGATGTTACACATGTGGTAAAAATATGAAATGTAAAAGGCCAAGTTTTCAAAATTGTTTTTAGTTGCTCTAAGCAGCATTATTTAAAAAATAAACCATCTTTTCAATTAAAAGATTTCAACAAAAAAGTCGATTGGCGTGACGTTACAAAATCGCAACATTCCTTGTCTATTAAATCTATTTTAATAAAAAATTTAAAATTTTTTACATTTGTTTGTCTGATAGTGAGTGAAGATAACGCAAAAATTTAAAAAAAAAACATAGTTAAATATATTTTTAGTTCAAATTATTTATTTTTTAAGTAAATTTACTAACTTAACTAAATTCTAGACACTAGTATGCAAATTTCGGCACTAGCTCAAATTAAAGCACTTGGTTTTTGGTTTAACTTTTCATTTCCCATTAAGTGTAAGCTTTACTGTACTGACATTTGTTTTAGAGTTCATAAAGGTTTCAGATACAAAATAAATCACTTATTTTAATCGGATTTTAGAGTTACGAAAGTACTTTGAAGTTTCAATGTGAAGTTTATTATATACAAATAAGTTCAGATGCTCTCTCTGCGTAGAAACTCGCGATGACCTATCCTATCTTATTAACAATATGCCAATTTTTTTTAATTCGCTGCAACAAGTGTTTACTGTACTGCAGAAAGAGCTTAATAAAACTTCGTTTGTTGGCCCACACAATAGTCCTGGCTAGGAGCAGCCACAGATAATAGCTCTGCAAAAAGGTTGAAGTCGCGTTGTTTGGACGCCTTTGGTCTAGAAGACAATAGTCCTTGCGGTTGCATTGTTGCCTGACTGCAAGTCCTGCTAGTGTCATTTCAATGGCTGTCAAGCAGGCTTTACAGAGCAGGACACCAGCCGGGGGGTGGAGCACAGCGGGTAAGTGTTGGTTTTGATATGTTTTTGACAGCAAGACGGCAGGAGAGCAGTTAAGCAATTTGCTAGAGAAGACTCTGCTCAACCGCAGAGAGTTAAAGTTCTGCTCTTAATTATGAGCTAAATGTGGGCAGATCCTTCATATTAAGGAGACCAAGTCGGTTTCTATAAACATGTGCAATTTGTATTAATTACAAGTGTCAGAAAATCAATTTCAAATTTCAGCTGCAGCAGAGCAATAAGAACTATTAATAATGGGTCAGAAGACAAAGGTATTGTGTGCATAGAAAAAGAGAGTGAGTGAGAGCGGGGTCTGGGGTCGAGTGGACACGAAGGTGACGCGTAGCCATAACCAGCAAATGAAAAGCAGGTGTAGACGAAGAAGAAATGGAGGGAACGAAGGAGACGAGCAGAGAGAAGCACAACGCCTTTAAGTATGCTATTAAAAATTTTGCAATGCCAAGTTAATTGCTAACAAACAACAAGCTGAGTAAGTGACGTATACAAGCACATGTTTGTGTCTGTGTTTGTGTTTGTATGTGTGTGCGCGTGTGTGTTTGTGTCTGTGTAAAACACAAGTAATAATTAAAGCAAACAATCACACGCACACACACACGCGTTGGAAAGAATCCATGTAATGAGTGGATATAGTACATAGTGCAAGTAAGCATTATGTGGGTCTGTGTGTGTGTGTGTGTGTGTGGGCGTGTGTATGCGAGGGTTGCCTTTAATCTTTCGAAAGTTGGATATGGTTGAATCTGTTAAAGGCAAAATTCGAGCAGCTAATACTTAAGCTTTCGAAGGATTACTCAAACATGTCGTCGTCGATTCGACGAAGCACAACTCTTTGTGCTTACCATATAGTACAAAGGGTATATTAAGTTTATGTAAGCCGAAAATGTATGTAATATATAAAAGGAGTCGTCAAAGACCCTCAAAGTTACCTACAGTATGATCAGGGTGGCTAGAGTGGTCGATATACCCAAGTCCGTCTGTTCGCCCGTATGAACGCCTTAATCCCAGAGATGGTTAGAGCTAGAGCAAACAAACTTTCACATTAGATCTCTTAGTATTCCACAGCAGACAAGTTTATTTTACTTTTTTGATATCGAAGTTACATTATATAGCTGCCATAGGGGTGTTTCAGAGAACCTTGCAAAAAACAAAAAGTTTTAGAGGGATAATTCGTTTGTTTATGAAAGTGTCCCAACCAAATCTAGCTCTAAATACTTTCATAATATGCAAGCACTGTACCAAATTTGATCAAAATTGGTTGACTATACATATTATATAGAGCCCATAGAACCGTTCGGCCAAAAAAACATTTTTGGTCCAAAATTCATCTGCTTTCGGTTGTTCATGAACTTATCGTCATCTAGTTTTGCAATTAAATGTCTCTCAGTGTTTTATCAATCAACCCCCTTCCATATAACTACAACTTTAATTACCATACCATATGTATGGACGGTCGGTCAAATTACTTTCCTAATCAAATCCAATTATTTTCCTAATTATAAGTCCAAGTGTTATATTCAACTCTAATAAATTATTTAATTACGCGCAACCCTCGTTCGAGGGCGTGTTTTGGAGCAAAATGCAAAATCATTCCGTTGATGTTCTGTACGGTTCGTGCAACTAAGTAAAAGCACTTTCCTAAGACAATTATAGCATAACGATTTGGAAGGTAATGCAATAAGGTGACGCCCGGAAACAGTTCAAGGCGAAGTAAGACAACGACAGAGAGAAAGAGAGTTAGAGAAGATAGTTTGCTGGGTGACTAGAAATAATACATAATTTTAATAGTAGAGTAGCACTTAATCGTATCGTCTGGTCCAATTCCCGTTACAAAATCAATACTCTGGTTGGAGGCACGTTGACAGAGATGGCAACAGAATGGTATTGTGCAAATTGTTGCCGTGTTTTGCTGTTCAGTAGAAGTGTATTCGATAATTCATTAATCTTCTTAAAAAATGATTTCAAGCGGTTCCAGAAGCGATTGATATTCGAAAAAATATATACCAGAGGATACTAGAGAGCATTTTGATTGTACAAGTTTAGTCACAACTAGAATATTTGCTCATATTCAAATTTTCGATTGTCGTCTCTTGCTGTCCACTGGAAGGATATTCAATAATTCTTTAATCTTTTTTACAAATGATGCTGGACAGTATCCCAGTACCACGCCTGATTTCTTGCTGATTTACAAACACTTGATAGATTTTAGGCAATTCGATAAACTTTAAAGCAAAGGACACTGGAGACCACTTCGATAATTCAGTTTTCGTTAAACATTATCATATATCACGCTTGTGTTCTAGCGGACTCAGGAACTCTTGATGGATATTAGGCTATTCCATAAACTTTATACCAGAGGATCCGATCTAGTACAACAAGCTTTAAAAGATTTTGCCTGCTGTATGAGTATGTTTTTCTTTTGACTCAAGGTTCCTAATCACTTTTAGCTCCATAGGGTTTAAATTTCTCAGATGGGTTGGCAAAAAGTTGTATAGGCAGCTCAGATAGTGAGTTAGATCACCCAGAGATCATGAGGTTCATTGTGTTGCCTAATTAAAAGAAGCGAATGAAAGGAATTGAGGAAAGGGAGGGATTGTGGACTGTACATCACTATTCGCGTAAGTCTCTCTCAGAACTATTTTGAGGATTCGACAAAAGCAGCCAGATCTGCTATGGGCACATAGGTTAGACTACCCAGATCCTCAAGAATGGTTTACACAGAAACTGGGTTAATCTTCTTAAAAGCGCCGGGCAGTCGCATAACAGGTGTTGGATGCTTTCTGTCTCTTCCTTATGTCTGCAGCCTCTTTAGAAATTATGATGGGGAACGTGCAACCTCTCGGCCATATTGGCTATGGTGGAGTTCCCCGTAACAACGCCTACCACCATCCAGCTCTGTTTTTTATGGAAGCGCAGGAGTTCAGTTGCTCACTTTGGATCTTATCTCGGCCAGAGTGATTAGGAGATGCGACAACCAAACGCCATGGCTCTATACGCCGGAGCTCTTGCCATCTCCCCGAATGGTCTTTTTATGTCCGTAACCGCAGGGTTAGCTGCCAGCGCTAAGCCGTTCCTGGCGCACTCGTCCTCCGCCTCGTTTCCCGGGACTCCTGAGTGACCCGGAACCCAGCAGATGGTTATTGAGTGGTGATGGATAAGGTTGAGCGCTAGCGTCGTGTTACGGATCAGTTTACTCTTTGTGGTATGCGATGAGAGAGCTTTAATTGCAGCCTGACTATTGATAAGAATTACAATGATCCTTGCACTTCCGTCTAAGGTGCCAACAAGTCTAGCCGCTTTCCAGAATGCGTATATCGTCGCTTGAAAAACGCTATACCAGTCGGGCAGGTGAAATGAGAGCTTCGTCGAAAGCTCTTCAGAGAAGATGACTGGGTAGACAGTAAGTGTTATAGCTTTTGAAACGAAATCTGTCCTACAGATATGATTATCTGCCAAATCTTTTCTAAATAGCTTGAAACTAAGTAGGCCAATCCCAAGATGCAGCCGAAATTTAAAATTTATAAAATTTAGAAATGTGTCTAGTGTTATCTCTACTCTTGACGAATCTTGAGCAATCACCGACAAATTCAGCTGTTGAACTCACAGAAATTTAATTGTTAATTTAATGTTAGCAATGCTGTCATCGTAGAAGAAAAAAGTTAAGAAAACCCTTTTGAATAAATTCATATTGACTTAAAATAAAAAGGCAACATAGAGTATTCAAACGTTGTTGCTCCCTTCAGCTGCGCTTTCCCATCAATTTTTTTCCATCAATTGTGCGCAAAATTATGGCAGACACTTTAGGCTGGAACTCAAACTTTGCACGTGCGCATAATTTTGACACCAACTGTCGTCAGCCACAATAATGTGCCCATGCTCATTAACGTTGTAAAAATAATTGCGCTCACTCACATACACACACACTCACACTGCAGCCATGTGCTAAATTCCAATTAACTCGCTGAAGGTGTGTGCTAGTGTGTGTGTGAGTGTGTAGGCGACTGTGTGTGCTTGTGTGTTAAAGTGTAACTGTATTTAGGGGCCATGTTGGTAATCGTCAAAAATGTCGTCGGGTGCATGAGACCGTAACGTTTAGCTACCAACAATATGGCATTTGATTATGCAAATGACATTGTATGTACACACACGCACACTAACTCAGCCACACACAAACACACAAACAATCTAACTCATACACACTCACGAGGAAGAGTGTGCGTGTGTATGTACGTGTCACTTAGCTCGTTAAATTTACATAAGTTTTGGGCTGTTGTCGACTTGACGGCTGCGCCTAAGATTATGCAGCACGTATGTATGTATATACATTTGTATATATATATATATGTATATATGCATGTATATGTATGTATATATATGTATAGCGGCCAACTAAGTTGCTCTTTGTAGGCTTCAAGCAGCTACTTTAGTCATAAACTACAATTAGCTAGCATGACTAAGCGCATTTAAGATTTATCAACATTGAAACCTTTTGATCAGCCTGATCAGCTGAAGAAGTAGGGAACTTCGACCCCTGCTTAAGGTTTATGTATACATAAATGCTCAGCACAAATACTATTGTATATCAAAGATGTTAAACCTTTAAGGCCGGTAATTTCCTGAGACTATTGTAAATCTTACTGGTATAAAGTAAAACAATGTTGAACAAAAATTATGTGGTTGCGGTTTTTATTTTTTCGAAAATATAAGTGCAACCTTTTATTTATCAGGAGTGCTGCTGGTTCTCCTTCGTCTGTATTTCTTTAGTGTAACAAAATGGAAACCATGCGAACCTGCACGCCGTCCGCGTGAGTCACGAAGCGGTGGTCATATGGGCCCTCAAATGTGGCAAATTGGATTCATTATTGAGAATGTCGATTTCAGAGAGCCATGATGACCAGCTGAATCCTAGTAAAAGACGGCGTTTGGACGCTTTGATAGATACAATGTTATGCAATGTATGCAAGAAGCTGCCGCATCCGGATACAGTTTTAAATGCCGCAGTGGACATCTGCTATGCGATGTTTGTTATTTGCGCATACAAGTATTTGGATTACAGAAAAGCCTCGAGTCAAGTTAGTGCCTTTGGCGACTCCCTTGGAGCATAATCAATAAAAATCTGAAATTGTACCTCTGATATTTGGTCGCAATCTCGATACTGCGCTGACAATAATACTCACAGAGGTATCAGAACTGCATCCAATAGATCGAACCATTCTCAAGCGCATTGTGCCACCTTTGCTACGGCCATCTAATCTGAAATATGGAAAGGTAAGTCGCGTCAATCAAGAAATGGTACGGCCAACCTCCAATGCAATGGTTGGCCATTGCCATTTCTTGATTGACGCGATCCCCATAATTGCTGAAGGTGTGCCGCTGGAGACCTTGGAACAACTCTATATAGCTGTGTTTACCCAAATATATAATAATTTTTTCATGGCGCTGGATATAAACGTAATGTTACGCATGTGTGTAGTATGGATGAGGTTGTTAAAACTTAAGAAATATCAAAGAAACAGAAATCGCGTCTCTCGTGTGGAACAGGTTTTTCAATGGATCTTCTGGTTACTTTTTTTTTTTTGTTACAGAACTATTGATATGCATATAAATCAATTGTTTTATCGTATGTAATAAGTTCTTGAAATAAAATGTCAATCATTAATTTGGTTCAAGAACTACAAAAAGAATTGTTTGCTTACCGTTTGTATATATACGTATATGTTTCGCGTAAAATTTAACATTTAACATTAAACATTTACAATTTTTTTTTTTAAATGAAAACTTTGAATTTTGAAATATTTATTTAATTAGATGTGTGCCGAACGAATTTACAACTTAGACTGAGCTCTCTAGAAATTCGATTTAAAGCTACGACTTTGACATTTGGAAAAGAAACAAACCAGGGCTACTATGTTAAAATTATTTCGTTAAAAAGCTTTTTTTGTTTTCTATTTATTCGTAATGCGAATTTGTAGCGCCTTGGTACATTTTGAGAAACTTAGATCAGATGAGCGAAACACGAGAAAGTTATTACTGATAAGATGCGCGAATTGCCGTAACCAGCAGGGAAGAGAAGACTTTCTTCAAAAGCGTTGACATCGCTTGGCTCTAAAAGAGGCTGCTTAAGTCATATCGCATCGTTCCCTTCAGATCTTATCACTTAGTTATATGAGAGGCACACCACACGTGATTTCTCATAGTTTGTCGAGCAGTCAGTCCAGCACTAGTCAACTTCTTCTTCCACATTGAATTTCTTATCTCAAAAGAGGTGCGTGACGAAATGCGTGAATTGCTAAAACTTCCAGTCTAGCTAAATTTTCATAAGATAAGCAGTAAGTCAAGACTACCCATATAGAACTTTTCTTCCAAAGAAAATTATTTCCAAATTATGAATAATATTTTTTGTTATGTGAATATCCATCTATCAGGAAAACAAAAGTTACGAGATTACATGGGCAGAACTCAAATGAGTACCACGAGAGATATCCTGAGACTATTGTGAATCTTACTGCTATAAAGTAAATCAAAGTTCAACAAAAATTCTGTGGTTGCGATTTTTATTTATATTTTATAAAATATACTTATATGCAATGTTTGCACATTAACATGAACCCTTGCAGCTAGTCCTTAATTATTATTTTTAATAAATAAACGTCATAAGTCAATTTTTTAAGACGCTCTTTGTTGGCCAGGAGCATTGCAGAAAAAACAGGCCCAAGCCCAAGAACAAAATCCTCTATACTAAATAAACAAGACAAATTTCACGTCAAGATTTGTCGTCTTCCTCAGGTGACTCTTGTCATATATTCGCTGCATTGTCGTTTGTTGCTATAGCCACGAATCCTTTATACCTCACACATACATATACAACCAGTGATGTAATTAAAAAGGAGCTGAGTTGTCAAGAACAGCGGGCTGTGCGTAAGGAAGTTCTGCCAGTGAAAGCGAATATGAAAAAGTATAGAAAATTTTCCGATAAGGATTTGCCTACATCGATAACAACTTGCATAAAAGTCAATAAGATATTTGCCGGAAATATTCTTGTATTTTTGCGGGATACATCAAAAAGCGTTATCATATAAGACTCGAATGCTATTTAGAAGAAATCAATAAGAATGACCAAGATTTTGTGTGTGACGACATGCTCACGAAAATCAATTCAAACGTTTTGGAAACACCATCATTGTAAGGGCTTTTTATCCTCACGTGTACGCCTTGAAGCATCTGCACGAAGACTTGATCCGTTCTTGCATTTGGAAGAGCCTCTACCGCTTTCAGTTAACCGCCAACATTGAATATCTTAATTTAAAAATATAAGTGCAACTTATTTTTTATCGGGACCACTGCAAGTTCTCTTTATGAGTCGTCTGTAATTGTTTAGTGTAACAAAATCGAACCTATGCCAACTGCACGCCGTCCGCGTGAGTCACGCAGTGGCGGTCTGGGCCCTCAAACGCGGTTGCGTGGTACCATTCGTCAATTTTGTTTCTTCTAAAATATCAAGCGTTAATCATAATTAAAAAAAAAAATTGTAACTTACCCATTTATGTTTTTTTGTCAGTGAATAAATTTTCCTAAAAATTATTATTTTTAATTTTCACGATTAATTTTGAATTTTGTAATATTTAGATGTGTTCCGAACGAAATCAAGACGTAGTTTTCTACATCTTACGGTTCAGACCTACAAAAATTTTTGTTTCGGCCGAAAGCGTAGTTTCCAGCATCAAATAGACGCTACCAACTAGCCGCAAGATGAAGCTATTACTTCCAAAGGATGTGGCAACAAGAGGGGTGGCAACCATGATGCAGAAAATGCTTGGCGTATCTTTAACTGGGTTCTTGCAATGTTCTAAAAATGTAAACAACGAATATTCCGTCGGGTGGAAAACGACTTGTCCAAATGAAGCACATTGATAGCTGGCATACTACGCTTTCGAAATTTTATTTTATTTAATGCACGCACAACTACGTAACAGATTAGAACAGATGGCGAAATAAATAATCTGAATAAATTCGATTAAAAATGACGATTTTGACATTTCCAAAAAATGTTGAGCAGGGCTACTGCGTTAAATCTTTTTCAGGGAAGGGTGGCAACTCTGTCAAATCAGTTGAGGAAACTTTGAGACTGCATTAAGTTGATAAAAAATAAAATAAATATATTTATTATTAATAGATACCTAAAAAATTCAAGTCGTAACCGTACCAAGTGAGATCATATCGCTTAGGCGGAAGAGAAAACTTGTTTTGTTAGGTTTCGTTAGATGAGCCTGGATAGAGATCGCTTATGAACAATAGATTCCTGACGAAAACACTGTAAGAACTAAACTTCTTTGATTTTGGGCTTGCCATTTCTGGTAAATGATTTTCCCTTAACGTGTCTTAATACATATAAAATCAGCGGATTATCTTTATGCTGTACTCGGGGTTAGTTATTTCTAAATCTTTTACGCATAGTTACAAAAATAAAAATATTGCAAATCTTCTATTTAGCTTTATGTGGGTCCAATAAACAAAACCACATGTGCATATATATTTCATAGCGATAGAAAAAAAATACATGGATTTAATCATTAACACTAGAACTCTGTTTTTCTTTTTAAATAGATGTGTTTATTGTGCGCTGTGACGTCACAGGGGCACAAAAATAACTTCTTCGCTCAGCATTATTCAGGCCATTGAGTATTCATGGCGTGTTTATCGGTCCATTCGCGTGCAGTACGATCGTATTCTTCACGGTAATTAAGATATAATTGTGCCGCCTCCTCGTTAATTGGATGCGAAGGATCGGCATCGTGTAGCATGGCCGATACTGAAAGCAACATCTTGTCCAGTGTCAAACCCGGTGACCAGCAAGCATTCTCCTCCACTGAATTGGTGCAAATCAAACCCTGAGCACTCACATTGCAGTGGAAAATAGGTGTTGTAAAGCGCATGCTGGGCGCCTGAAAAGGATACTCCTCGGGAAAGTTAATGTCTAGCGTAAAAATTCCATTTGCATAGGGCGAGCCAGCGGGACCGCGTATCTTGGCGCTCCACTTGAGTAGATTATTTAGCGACTTTGGGCGTGCCCAGGTGCTCTCGGGTGCCTCGTTCTCCATCAGCTCTAGCTCCTTGACCAGACGACGCACGGCAGCTATGCGATTATGGCTGCTGGCCGATAAACGTCCATTCGATTCATCTAGTGTACCATCCTGACTGCCGCTTCCAGTTGTTGGTACTATTATTTGTTCATGTTGAGGGCCATGTTGTGTAGTGGCAATTGGTTCGTTGACTAAGCCAGCATTACGTCTATTGGCCTGATCGCCTTGCGGAATGAGTCGTCCTAGCAGCGGGGTAAGCGTAGCACGCAAATCCCGTCGATATGCATTATTATCTTCGCGACCATTATTGCGATGCGGAAACATTTTGAAGAAAGAAAAACTTTAATTTTTTATTTTTCGTTTCAACAAATTTTGTTGTTTGCTGGCCAAAAATATTTTGAATTGTGGCTATAAGTCTGCTTGTTTGGAAGTTGGCAGCTAAGCCAACTAGACTCAAATATGTGACAAGTAAATCATAAACTGCTGTTGTGTTGAATAAACACAGGAGAGGATGGAGCTTGCTCCCAATCACTGTTGACATTGGCTGCAGCCGGCTCCAAGGTGTTAACAGGTAAGCTGGCTGCGGCCCCTGTTTGGGCGCCAACCGCAGCAGCAGCTCAGACAAATGCCACAGTGGTTGGCCCCAATTTGGGCGCCTCTCTCCCTCTTTTTCCCCCGTCTTGTTGTTGTCTTTGCCTAATGGCATGTTTTGATTTAGCGTTAGTCGCGTACCAGCACCCGTTACACTGACACGCACAAACACGCATAAAAAACGGAATGCAAACAACGGAGCATTGCAAAATAACGTAGCATAACCTCAGGCGCCCATGCACGCGCACTTCCGACAACAGAAGCCACCATACCAACTCCATCTCCCTCCTCACGCACGCAGTCCTCACGACCTGTAACAGGCTTCCTTTCAAATTACAAGCCATATGCGTGCCTGTGTGTGTGTTGGTATTTTCCCCGACCTTAGTTACCTTTACCCGGTTACATCTGTTTTTCAGAATTTGTTCTTAAGGGTTTCCTTGGGCGCTTTTTTCAACCCCTCCTCTCAACTGTGTCTGCAGAAATTGATTTTTACTGCTACTGTCTTTTTTTTTTCTTTTTACTTAGTTAAAAATCTAACTCTTCTTTCATTTACTTGCAGAAATGGCTCTCTTGCTGCCCGCCGCACTCTCCCACAATCGTCATGCCAATGATAGCAGCGATATTCGACGTAATCTACGCACTCGCTATCGTGACTCCTACAGGCACAATCGTGATCATGAGTAAGTACAACATAGCTATTATAATACTTTAGTAATAAGCGGCGAAGATCCGGAAGAAAAGTTGCGAGTAGAGGAGATGAGAATTGAAAATCATCTAGACTCGAAAGACAGCAACGTTCCCGTAGTGGAAACAAGGTAGACTTGAAATATTTAAATGCTTTCGAAGATGACAAGTCATTGTTACTCACGGGTGGAATCGAATAAGAATATCGAATACGTGTAAAGTCTCGCGGCAAACTTGGCCGACATACTGTAGTAAAAGAACCAAAAAACTTTGCTGTCTGAATAGAGCCCAGCGCTCATCTGTTATCCGTGCCATCACGGGACACTGGTTGGTAAGAAACCACGCATTTAGGTTGAATGCTCCCCACCATGACTTCTGTAGAAGCTGTGGCGATGAAGAGGAGCTGGAGACGGTCGAACACTTCTTCTGTCACTGCCGTGGACTGGGCAGTAAAAGATTTAGGTTCCTACAGTCACACTTTCTAGACGGTTTATCTCAGCTCTCTGAACAGAGTCCAAAATGCCTTTTAAGGTTTATTCAGGCAGCCGGATGGCTCCCTCACCTTTCATGGGGTACCTCTCAAGTGGGGAAGAGTGGTGAACTAGCTCACTCCAGTTTTATCGCAATGGGCCTATCCTTGGCCTAAGTAAGTTGGGATGTCGGTCCCAACTGCCGCCCTAACCTAACCTAACTCACGGGTGCCTACAGGTGCTGCGATGTACTACCTTGATTAGAAATTTCCCGGAATCATTACCGTGATTACTGATTCGATGTATCTTTTTTTCTCTTAAATTACCGGAATCTTTGAGAAATGAAACAAGATCTGTAAGATGGGTAGCGATTAAGAATGTAAGCCCCGTAGTTATTATTGGAATCAAGCTAGACTTCAAATATTTTAATGCTTTCAGAGATGATGGGTAAAAACTCAGGTGCCGTCAGGTGCATTATCGTGTAGCGCTCTCAGTCACAAAATTTGATGCCTCTTCTTTCTTAAATTGCAGGGAAACTTTAGATCAAGGTACATATTCCTCTCAAAAATAAGATCTAACAAATAAATAGAGCAAGATCTTGAAAATAAGTTGCGACTGGGAGTGGAACACCCTCACTTAACCCTTGCAAAGTAAACTCGAAATATTGGAATGTTTTTGAAGATGATAGGTCATAGAAACTCAACAGTGTCTTCATATATTCTTATATACGTTTTATATGAGTACCTGAAGAGATGCAGCACTAGCTTGACTGGGAATGGGAAGCTTTTAAATAAATTCCTTTCAAGTTTCTTCGCGCGACTCAGTTTCGTCTTTTTCCTCGTCTAATGTTAAGAGATATGGTCTGGCAGAAAAGTTATATTCCAAACTAGACTCAATTTTTTTTTTTGAAGATGACAAGACATAGTATTTAGCTTACGAATGGCTTTTGGTGGTTCCTTTCTTATATAAAAAGTATTTTAAGAGATGGAGCAGTCTATGCTTTGCGACTAGACATATAAATAATTCCCTGTTTGGGACTGGGAATAGGAAGTCAATTACTTACCCCTTAAGCTATTGTAAACAAGCTCGCCTCAATATGAATTCTTTTGAAGATTAAAAGACTAAATGATTTGTTTGTCCCTTCCCGCTGTTTCGTGTTCCTCTCGTGTGAAACAAGGTAGACTCGAAATGTTTGTGAAGATAACTAGTCATATTACGGGTGCTTTTTGGTGATTCTATATATGAATTCCTTTCCTTTAAACGGAAGCAGGATCTTGAAGATGCGTCGGGACAGAGAAGGGGAAGCTTATACTTACGTTTTAATTTATTCAGAATATTCACGAACACTGTATCGTGTTCCTCTTTAAAGATACGATTTGGAAGAAATGTTATATATGGTTAGCTCTGTTTGCTTAGCTTATGTGCGCTGAAATAAACCATACCTCTTTTTGTCAAACTATGGTCAACGTTCGTCCAAAGGACGAACACACTAAGTTCTTTATACCAACTAACACTGTATGAAAAGTAAAAACCATACGATAAACCATATTAAAATTAAAAAATGCAATAGAGAATCTGCCGAGCTTATATAAAATTGTCTGCCAGAATTGGGCAACCCCTTGAAATGAAGGATCTCTAGTTTCTACAGACATCATCGTAATCGTGTGGCCATGACAACCCGCTCAGCAGCTCTCACCAGGTGCCTCTGCTTTGCGCACGCCTTCTCCAATTAGAAATACCAAGGGAGGATAGATTCTTCTCCACTTGATCTTTCCATCGGAGTCGTCCCCTTCTTCTTCCTTCGTCGGCTTTCGCTTCGAATACCTTTTTCGCTGGACCATCGTTATCCATACGTACGACATGCCCGAGCCAGCGCAGACGTTGTATTGTGATGCGCTGGACAACATCTATGTCGTCGTAGAGCTCGTACAGCTCGTGGTTCACCCGTATGCGATAGGCGTCCTCAAAACGAACGGGAACGTAGATTTCACGAAGAATTTTCCTCTCAAACATGCCAAGAGCAGATGCATCTGTTCGTGACATAACCCATGCTTCTGCGCCGTATAAGAGCACGGTCAAGATGAGTGTCTTGTAGAGTGTTACTTTTGTTGTTCGAGAGAGGTCTTTGCTGCACATCTGCTTACTGAGACCCTAGTAACACCTATTGGCAAGTGTGATTCTTCGTTTTATCTTCAGGCTGATGGAGATGTCATTTTCGGTGTTAACGGCGGTGCGAAGGTACGTGAATTCCTTGACCAATTTCAAAAGTATAGCGGTCCGCTGCAATATGGGACCCCAGATGCCGTGCCCTGTTCCCACCCTGTTCGTAGACAGGATGTACTTCGTCTTGACTCTCGCTGACTTCTTTTCAATTGCGGAGAATGCAGCAGTACCATCTCGCTTACAACGCCCGATGATATCGACATTATCAGCGTATGCAAGAAGCTGGCCACTCTTGTAATAAGTATCGATTTACACCGGCCTTCAAATTTAAAAAGAAAAACAAACTCGTCAAGTAACAACAAATCATTATGGTAAAAACTTTATATAAAGGAAAAAAGTATTTTTAAGAAATTGCAGTCGGAGGCGCCAAATATATGGAATGGATCAATCCGGTCATCCAATGATAATATGGATACAACACCTAGCAGTGCTGTCAGCAGTCAGCTAAATATCCAAGAATTCTTCTGCCAGGAATATATACGGTAACAACGATCAACGTCAAGATTTGTCGTCTTCTTCAGGTGACTCTTGTAATATATTGGCTGCATTGTCGTTTGTTGCTATAGCCACGAATCCTTTATACCTTACACATATACAACCAGTGATGTAATTTAAAAGAAGCTGAGTTGTCAAGAACAGAGGCCTGTGCATAAGGAAGTTCTGCCAGTGAAAGCGAATATGAAAAAGTATAGAACATTTTCCGATAAGGATTTGCCTGCATTGTTAGCAACTTGCATAAAAGTCAAAGATAAGATGTTTGCCGGAAATATGACGACATGCTCAAAATCAATTCAATCGTTTTGGGAACATAACTATTCATCATTGTTAGGGATTTTTATCCTCACGTGTAAGCTTTGAAGCGTCTAGTCCAGGGCGACTTTGCTCGAAGAGTAGATCCATTCTTGCATTTGAAAGAGCCTCCACCGCTTTCAGTTAACCGTAAAGCAAAATCAAAGTATTGCCATCTGCACGCCGTCCACGTGAGTCACGCAGCGGTCATCTGGACCCTCAAACGCGGTTGCATGGCACCATCCCTCGATTTAGTTTCATGTAAAAGATTTTTGCTCCCTAAAATATCAAACGGTCTGTTCGAAACGAATTCGAGACAACGACTGAGCACTGCAGAAATTCGATTTAAAATAACGACTTTGACATTTAAAAATAAACAAACCTGGGTTACTTTGTTAAAAATATTTCGTTAAAAGGTTAACACGAATCCTTGCCCACATCCCAAACCCGTAAACAGCGCCCAAAGCCCTAACCACGTCCATTGCAATTATTACTGCCTAAGGCAGTGCAGTGCTTTGAGCTAGTTAATGAGTGTAGAGTGGCCGACTACCTTCTTGAAATACAGTGAAGTGTACTGAGATAAGGTAGTACATACTGCGTTCATTAAGTATATAAAGACATGTGAAAAGGGCCATTTCAACCTTTCAGGAATTTATTGGTAAAGTCAGTTACGGTCGACGATAAGGCAAATCGTTGAGGCAAAGCACAAACCCTTTTCTTAAAAAAGCTTTAACTTAGTAGCCCCGTTCAACATTTTTGAAAGTGACTTTTGACTTTTCAAAGTCGTCATTTTAAATCTATTTTCTACGCAGCTCAGTTGTAGAAAGAAAAACAAAAAATTTAAGTTTTTCTTTCTTCAAAATGTTTCCGCATCGCAATAATGGTCGCGAAGATAATAATGCATATCGACGGGATTGGCGTTTTACGCTTACTCCGCTGCTAGAACAACCCATTCCGCAAGGCGATCAGGCCAATGGACGTAATGATGGCTTAGTCAACGAACCAATTGCTACTACACAGCCTGGCCCTCAACATGAACAAATAATAGTACCAACAACTGCAGGCGGCAGTCAGGATGGTACACTAGATGAATCGAATGGACGTTTATCGGCCAGCAGCCATAATCGCATAGCTGCCGTGCGTCGTCTGGTCAAGGAGCTAGAGCTGATGGAGAACGAGGCACCCGAGAGCACCTGGGCGCGCCCCAAGTCACTAAATAATCTACTCAAGTGGAGCGCCAAGATACGCGGTCCCGCTGGCTCGCCCTATGCAAATGGAATTTTTACGCTAGACATTAACTTTCCCGAGGAGTATCCTTTTCAGGCGCCCAGCATGCGCTTTACAACACCTATTTTCCACTGCAATGTGAGTGCTCAGGGTTTGATTTGCACCAATTCAGTGGAGGAGAATGCTTGCTGGTCACCGGGTTTGACACTGGACAAGATGTTGCTTTCTGTATCGGCCATGCTACACGATGCCGATCCTTCGCATCCAATTAACGAGGAGGCGGCACAATTATATCTTAATTACCGTGAAGAATACGATCGTACTGCACGCGAATGGACCGATAAACACGCCATGAATACTCAATGGCCTGAATAATGCTGAGCGAAGAAGTTATTTTTGTGCCCCTGTGACGTCACAGCGCACAATAAACACATCTATTTAAAAAGAAAAACAGAGTTATAGTGTTAATGATTAAATCCATGTATTTTTTTTCTATCGCAAGAAAATATATGCACATGTGGTTTTGTTTATTGAAACCACATAAAGCTAAATAGAAGATTTGCAATTTTTTTTATTTTTGTAACTATGCGAAATAGATTTAGAAATAACTAACCATGAGTACAGCATATAGATAATCCGCTGATTTTATATGCGCTTCGACATGTAAAAATTAAATCATTTACCAGAAGTGGGAAGCCCCCAAAATCAAAGAAGTCTAGTTCTTAACAGTTTTTTCGTCCGAAATCTATTGTTTATAAGCCATCTTTATGTAGGCTCATCTAACGAAACCTAACAAAACGATTTTTCGCTTCTTCCTATGCGATATGATCTCACTTGGTACGGTTACGACTTGAATTTTTTAGGTATCTATTAATAATAAATGTATTTATTTTATTTTTTATCAACTTAATGCAGTCTCAAAGTTTCCTCAACTGATTTGACAGAGTTGCCATCCACAGCCCCCTTCCCTGAAAACCCTTTTCTTAAAAAGCTTTAACTTAGTAGCCCCGTTCAACATTTTTGAAAGTGACTTTTGACTTTTCAAAGTCGTCATTTTAAATCTATTTTCTACGGAGCTCAGTTGCTCTTTCTTCAAAATGTTTCCGCATCGCAATAATGGTCGCGAAGATAATAATGCATATCGACGGGATTGGCGTTTTACGCTTACTCCGCTGCTAGAACGACTCATTCCGCAAGGCGATCAGGCCAATGGACGTAATGATGGCTTAGTCAACGAACCAATTGCTACTACACAGCCTGGCCCTCAACATGAACAAATAATAGTACCAACAACTGCAGGCGGCAGTCAGGATGGTACACTAGATGAATCGAATGGACGTTTATCCGCCAGCAGCCATAATCGCATAGCTGCCGTGCGTTGTATAGTCAAGGAGCTAGAGCTGATGGAGAACGAGGCACCCGAGAGCACCTGGGCGCGCCCCAAGTCACTAAATAATCTACTCAAGTGGAGCGCCAAGATACGCGGTCCCGCTGGCTCGCCCTATGCAAATGGAATTTTTACGCTGGACATAACCTTTCCCGAGGAGTATCCTTTTCAGGCGCCCAGCCTGCGCTTTACAACACCTATTTTCCACTGCAATGTGAGTGCTCAGGGTTTGATTTGCACCAATTCAGAGGAGGAGAATGCTTGCTGGTCACCGTGTTTGACACTGGACAAGATGATGCTGTCAGTATTGGCCATGCTACACGATGCCGATCCTTCGCATCCCATTAACGAGGAGGCGGCTCAATTGTATCTCAATAACCGTGAAGAATACGATCGTACTGCACGCGAATGGACCGATAAACACGCCATGAATACTCAATGGCCTGAATAATGATGTGCGTAGAAGAACTTATTTTTGTGTCCCTGTGACGTCACAGCGCACAACAAACACCTATTCAAAAATGAAAACAAAGTTCCAGTGTTAATGATTAAATCCATGTATTTTTTTTCTATCGCAATGAAAATATAGGCACATGTGGTTTTGTTTATTGAAACCACATAAAGCTAAATAGAAGATTTGCAATATTTTTATTTTTGTAACTATGCGTAAAAGATTTAGAAATAACTAACCCCGAGTACAGCATAAAGATAATCCGCTGATTTTATATGTATTAAGACACGTTAAGGGAAAATCATTTACCAGAAATGGGAAGCCCAAAATCAAAGAAGTCTAGTTCTTACAGTGTTTTCGTCAGGAATCTATTGTTCATAAGCGATCTCTATCCAGGCTCATCTAACGAAACCTAACAAAACAATTTTTCTCTTCCTCCTAAGCAATATGATCTCACTTGGTACGGTTACGACTTGAATTTTTTAGGTATCTATTAATAATAAATGTATTTATTTTATTTTTTATCGACTTAATGCAGTCTCAAAGTTTCCTCAACTGATTTGACAGAGTTGCCACCCTTCCCTGAAAAAGATTTAACGCAGTAGCCCTGTTCAACATTTTTTGGAAGTGTCAAAATCGTCATTTTAAATCGATTTTATTCAAAGCTCAGTCTACGTCTTTATTTCGTTCGGAACACATCTAAATATTACAAAATTAATCGTGAAAAGTAAAATTAATAACTTTTAGTAAACACACACTGAAAAATAAACACACAATATACGGGTAAGTACAACATTGCTTTGTTTTTTTTAATTATAATTAACGCTTGACATTTTAGGCATTAAAAATATTTTACATGAAACATTATCGAGGAATGGTACCACGCAACTGCATTTGAGGGCCCTGACTGAAACTGCGTGACTCACGCGGACAGTGTGCAGCTTCGCATTTTAGTCGATTTTGTTTGCACTAAACAATTGGAGATGACACATAAGGAGAACCAGCAGCAGTTCCGATAAATAATAAGTTGCACTTATATTTTCAAAATATAATACTTTATGTTGGCGGTTAACTGAAAGCGGTGGAGGCTCTTCCAAGTCCAAGAATGGATCTACTCTTGGAGCAGAATCACCCTATACTGGACACTTCAAAGCGTATACGTGAGGATAAAAAGCCCATACAATGATAACTTGTGATATTGTTTCCACAAATCATCATTGCAAGGGCCTTTTAGCCCCACGTGCACGCTTTGAAGCGTCTAGTACAGGGCGAATTAATTTTCGAAAGCCTGTCGGCAGACATAAAATCCAAATAGCATTCCAGTCCCAGCAGATCCGATGATGAAGAAATACTCAATATATTACAAAAGTCACCTGAAGAAGACGACAAATCTTGACGTTGATCGTTGTTTTAACCGTATATATTCAGTTGTAGTGACTGGTCGAATAAAAACGAATATTGTATTTATATTTAAAAAAAAAACTAAATAAAAACCACAACCACAGAATTTTGTCAGACATAACCATTTTTTTGGTATTATAAAAAGATGTAAGATGCAAGAGTTTTAGAAAGTCTGAAAAGTTATATACCCTTAACATGTAAAAGAAGTAGCTCAGATGGGAGAAGCATGAAAAAGATGTCGCTGACAAGATGCCGTGGACAGCAAGGAATAGAAGACTTTCTTCAAAGGCGTTGACCTTCCTTGGCTCCAAAAGAGGCAGTAATTGCTTCTTAAGTCCTATCGCATCGTTCCCCTCAGATCTTATCACTTAGTTATGCGAGAGGCAAGCCATACGTGATTTCTCATAGCTTCTCAAGAAGTCAGTCCAGCACTACTCAACTTTGATCATAGATCTTCCTCCAGATCGAATTTCTTATCTCAAAAAGAGGTGCGTGAAGAAATGCGTGAATCGCTAAAACTTCCAATTTCGAGGCCAGATTGTTTTCAATAAGATAAGCAGTAAGTCAAGGCTACCCATATTGAACTTTTCTTCAAAAGAAAATTATACCCAAATTATGTTATTTTTTGTCATGTAAATATCCATCTTATCAGGAAAAAAAAAGTTACGAGATGATATGGGCAGAACTCAAATGAGTACCACAAGAGATATCCTGAGACTTCTGTTAATCTTACTGATATAAAGTAAATCAAATTTCAACAAAAATTCTGTGGTTGCGATTTTTATTTATAGTTTATAAAATATACTTATATGCAATGTTTGCACATTAACATGAACCCTTGCAGCTAGTCCTTAATTATTGTTTTTAATAAATATAATTCATGTCAATTTTTTAAGACGCTCTTTGTTGGCCAGGAGCATTGCAGAAAAAACAGGCTCGAATGAATAAGCCCAAGAACAAAATCCTTTATACAAAATAATCAAGACAAATTCCCCGTCAAGATTTGTCGTCTTCTTAAGGTGACTCTTGTCATGTATTGGCTGCATTGTCGTTTGTTGCTATAGCCAAACAAACACAAGTCGGCACAGTTAAAGCATTTGGAAATCCTTGGTATTGAAAACGCTTTCTCTTGCAGAATGCTGCAACAAATGAATCAACTAGGCGCACTGCAATTCCTTAAAATATCCCCGAAGCCAAAATTTTTCTGAAAAAGACATGGAGCCACTCTGTGATCTTAGCCAATTGGAATACTTAGATATCAGCCATTGCGATAAAGTGACAAACAACTTGGTAGTTCGTCTGGTAATTTCTTGTCAAAATCTATGTCAAATTTGTCTGACCTCTTGCGCCAAAGTAGACGATGCACTAGTCTACGAAATTATTGAGAATATTCAACTAAATTTTCCGATAAGGATTTGCCTGCATCGATTACAACTTGCATAAAAGTCAATAAGATATTTGCCGGAAATATTCTTGTATTTTAGCGGGATGCATCAAAAAGCGTTATCATCCAAGACTCGAATGCTATTTAGAAGAAATCAATAATAAGAATGGCCATGATTTTATGTCTGATGACATACTCACGAAAATCAATTCAAACGTTTTGGAAAATCACATATCATCATTGTAAGCGCTTTTTATCTTCACGTGTACGCGTTGAAGCGTCTAGTCTAGGGTGACTCTGATCGAAGAGTAGATCCATTCTTGCACTTGGAAAAGCCTCCACCGCTTTCAGTTAACCGCCAACATTGAGTATCTTAATTAAAAAATATAAGTGGGACTTATTTTTTATCGGGACCGCTGCAGGTTCTCCTTATGAGTCGTCTGCAATTGTTTAGTGTAACAAAATCGAAGCGATGCCAACTGCACGCCGTCCGCGTGAGTCACGCAGTGGCGGTCTGGGCCCTCAAACGCGGTTGCGTGGTACCATTCCTCGATTTTGTCTCTTGTAAAATATCAAGCGTTAATTATAATTAAAAAAAAAAAATTTTTTACTTACCCATTTGTGTTTTTTTTTGTCAGCGTATAAGTTTTACTAAAAATCTTACATCGATTTTGACAAGAAATTACCCGACGAACTAACAAGTTGTTTGTCACTTTATCTCAATGGCTGATATCTAAATAATAATTTTTAGTTTTCACGATTAATTTTGAATTTTGTTATATTTAGATGTGTTCCGAACGAGTACCAAACTTAAACAGTAAAAGCATTTGGAAATCCTTGGTATTGAATCAACTAGGCGCACTGCAATTCCTTAAAGTACCCCGAAGCCAAAATTTTTCTGAAAAAGACATGGAGTCACTCTGTGATCTTAGTCAATTGGAATACTTAGACATCAGCCATTGCGATAAAGTGACAAACAACTTGGTAGTTCGTCTGGTAATTTCTTGTCAAAATCTATGTCAAATTTGTCTGACCTCTTGCGACAAAGTAGACGATGCACTAGTCTACGAAATTATTGAGAAGATTCAACTAAATTTTCCGACTAGACTAAACGCTTCAACGTGTATACGTGAGGATAAAAAGCTCTTACAATGATGATATGTGATGTCTCCAAAACGTTTGAATTGATTTTCGTGAGTATGTCATCAGACATTAAATCATGGCCATTCTTATTATTGTTTTCTTATAAATAGCATTCGAGTCTTGGATGATAACGCTTTTTGATGCATCCCGCAAAAATACAAGAATATTTCCGGCAAATATCTTATTGACTTTTATGCAAATTGTTATCGATGCAGGCAAATCCTTATCGGAAAATTTAGTTGACTCAATAATTTCGTAGACTAGTGCATCGTCTACTTTGTCGCAGGAGGTCAGACAAATTTGACATAGATTTTGACAAGAAATTACCAGAAGAACTACCAAGCTGTTCGTCACTTTATCGCAATGGCTGACATCAAAGTATTCCAATTGGCTAAGATCACAGAGTGACTCCATGTTAATTATAATTTTTTACTTACCCATTTGTGTTTTTTTTGTCAGTGTATAAGTTTTACTAAAAATTATTAGTTTTTTTGTTTTCACGATTAATTTTGAATTTTGTAATATTTAGATGTGTTCCGAACGAGTAACAAACTTAAACTGAGCTCTGTGGAAATTCGATTTAAAGTAGCAAATTTGACAGTTTGTAAAATTTTTGAACAGGCCTACTTGGCTTAAAAAATTTTATAAAGGGCCTACCTCGTTTTCGGGCAACTATTAGGTACATTTATTTTGTTTTTATTTTTTACAATGTTAATTCGGAGTACCATGATATTTCACTGTTGCATCTTAAGTGTAGGTTCAATCAATAGTTTAATACCAAGCTCAGCACAAAAGGGGCTAGGACCTGTCTTGCGGCAGTTCACCCTATGAAACCAAATTAAATAAAGTGGAATACAAACGGATCACTCACTAATCAAAGAAGTGAGAAAGTCACTGGTTAACTTAGGATCCAGGAATAAGCTCACGATTAGATGGGTTTCAGAATATAACAACATTTTTGGAAATGAGCTGGCGGATAAAGTTGCAAGGACCGGTGCAGCACACTGTGGAATTGATAACCATGTGGTATGGGACCTACTGAGAAAAGAGGAGAATAACAAACGACTGTTTGATACAGTTTTGAGTTGGTTATAAGGCGAAAAATTACTAGAAGTCAACTTGCGCCTGAGTCTTAAGTGGAGGTTATGATTTTATATTCGCAATAACAAGTCAAGAAAGATCCTAAGGAGTAAGGTTACCTTTACTTCTAAGGAATACTTCGATACCTAAACGGAGTAGTTTCAATAAAAACTTTCAAATCATGTTTGTTGTGGTCTAATTTAGTTGCAGTATATCTCAAGGGTACATTTTGGTAGGAATACCTGGTTCCAAGCCAGCTCCCTTTTTTTGCACCCCCCCTCCTCAAGTCAATACAAAGTTATGGCCAGCTCACATGCTACACCGCCAAGGTGCTTTCATCACCTTTGAAGATTCATTTCTTTGTTGATTTTTATGCGATACTTAAACGGAGATTTCTTTGTTTTTGATGTTATGCAATCAATTTTTATGTTATATGCAAAATAATGTTCTCAAGAAGCTCGATCGTAAAAACGGCACATAAAGTTTTCGAGAGGAGCAGAAGGAGAGCAAGCTCTATGTGCAGCCATATAAGTGACGATTTCTCGCGTTGTTAATTTTGGGTTCGGCGATTTTTATTTATTACTCTGGATCCAGCAGCCAAGCGGGAGGAGGGAAGTGGAGTAGCGACGTGAGTGAAACAGGTTGCACAACAGGCAGCAAGACAAATTGGAATGGAATTTTTGGTAACATGTCGTCCTTAAGTGTCCTTGATGTCTCACTTGGCACAAGGCACCCAAAAAAAAAAACCAAAAAAAAGGCGACAGTGGAGTAGTTAGTTTTTTGTGTTGGGGGATAGACAAAATACTAAAAATTTTTCTTGAATATGTTTGATAGTGTGGATATTGCGATATAGGTATATTTTTAAAAAACTGAAAGTATTAAAATGTGACAATCCGATTTTTTAATTTTTTTTAAATACATTTATCGTTACAATTAATATTATTGATTAATTTTTAATTAAGAAAAGTTGCGCAATTTCATTTATAAATTTAAAAAATATATGCTGACTAAATTTTTATATTTAATGTGACGGCTTTTAATAAAATATATACAATAAATTTTTTTTTTAAAGTTTGATAATATAAATATTAATCTTAAGGTATATAAAAAAAACTATAATTTTCACAAATTAAATAAAGTGGTAAAATAATTAAAATATAATAATCCGATTCATAAAAACTTTTTTTATGCATCAATCGCTATTATTTTAATTTTTTAACAATTTTTAATTAATAATCGTTGCGCAATTTCATTTATAAATTGGAAAAATATATGTTACATTAATTTTTATATATTTAATTTTAGCAATGAAAAATACATTTTAAAAATTGTTTTTAGTTTATTTTATTTACAATCTATCCAGGTATCCTTGGTATATGATTTCATATAATTGAATTATATAAAAGTGAATATTATTTTAACTAAAAAAAAAAATAATCTTTCAAGATTTCTTATGTTGTGGAACCTTACCGCGATATTAAATTTTAGCAAATTAATAAATAATTAATTATTAAATTTTATAAAATTATTTTAGCCAGTGTACTGTGGGCCCAGCTGGGCAGATTTTGGACAAAAATCTGACATTTTCATAATAATTTTTTTAGAGGTATAAAACTTAATACACGCGTGTTCGTTAAGAATTTAACTATTTTTCTGGAGCATTTGAGCCTCCTCAGATTTTTTAAGATATAGATAATCCTGACCAAAATTGGAAAACATTAGAAAAAAAAAACCAAAAAAAATATTTAATTAATTTAAAAAAACCTGGTTATTGGAATTAGACCATGTTTCACAAAGAGGTAGATATACGCTCCACATATATTGAAAAAATAGTCTATACCCAAAATATTGAATGATTTTGAAGTTATAGCCAAATAGTTTCAGTTTTCTAAGCCAAAAAAAACAAAGTCGAACATATTTTTTAAGCTCAATTTTATATTTTTTCTGAAGTAATATTTATATTTAGTAATAAAGTCAATGAAGATTTTGTAGGTACATAAATAATGGTAAATGTAGATTTAGCTCATAAAATCAGGAATTGCAAATAGTTATCGGGCTCAAAAAAATCAAAGGGAAAAAAATGCTTTTGGATAAAAGTGCAGGCCACTACATATTATATTTTTAAAAGGACTATCTGAAATAGGGGTACATTTTTATTCTTAATTTTTTTTTTTTTTTTAAATCAAGCTACCTCTTATTTGGTGACTTAAAAAATATAAATAATGAAATAATATTTAATGTTTAAATGCCAATTATTTTTTAAAAATTGCAAAATAACTCTTATTTTAAAATTTTTTTAATGAAAAGTTCAAATCGTTCCTATGGGAGCTATATGATATAGTCAACCGATTTTGATGGAATTTGGTACAGTGAAGGAAGGATGACGTCGGATACACCCAAAGTTACCTAGAATATGATCAGGGTGAATAGAGAAGTCGATATACCCATGTCCGTCTGTCCGTCCGTCCGTGTGAAGGCCTAGATCTCAGAGATGGTAAGAGCTAGAGTTCAAACTTTCACATTAGATCCCATATTATTCCATAGGAGACAAGTTTATTTTATTTTTTTGATATCGGGGTTAAATTATATAGCTCCCATGTGGGTGTTTGAGACGACCTCGACAAAAAAAAAGCGTTTTAGATGAATAATTCGTTTGTTTATATAGATATCGTAATGAAATTTGGTATTCAAAGTTTTTTATAGATTCCCAATCACTGTACCAAATTTGATCGAAATCGGTTGACTATATCATATAGCTCCCATAGGACCGATCGGCCAAAATAACTTTTTAAACAAAAATTCGCTATATTTCGTTTTTTAATAAAGGTATCGTAACCAGATTTGGCGTTTGGAAATTTTTAGAGCACTTAAGCAATGTGCCAAATTTGAACAAAATCGGTTGACTATATCATATAGCTCCCATAGGTCCGATCTACCAAAAAATCGATTTTTAAAATTTGTTGTGTTTCGTTTGTTTGTTAAAATATTGGGACCAAATTTGATTTTCGTGAGTATTTTATAGTTCCTAAGCACTGTACTAAATTTAATCCAAATCGTTTGACTAGATCATATAGCTCCCATAGGACCAATCGGTCCAAAAACACGTTTTTTATACAAAATTCGATGTGTTTTGTTTGTTTGTAGATATTTGAAATAAATTTGGCATTCATATCTTTTTTAAGGTATTTAAGCATTGTGTCAAATTTTATTGAAATCGGTTGACTATATCATAAAGCTCCCATAGGAACGATCGGTCAAAAAAAAAATTTTTGCTTAAAATCTGTTTTTTGGTTTTTTGTGAAGAAATCGGACTTTATTGCAAGCTAGTGGTACAGGGTATCCTGTACGCGGACGACTGCGCCCGACTTTACGTACGCCATTTTTTTATATATATTTTTTTTTGCACCGTATAGCCTAATATGTGTAAAAAAATATTGAAATATAATTTTTTCCAAATTTTGACATTCTTTTGGGGTACTTTTGGCCAACATTTGCCTACGTGGGCACACTGTGTAGTATTTTAATTTGCATCAAATAAAAATTTTAAAAAATTATAAAATACTCAAGCAACATCTAAAAAAAAAAAAATTTTAGGATACACTTAAATGAAAATATGCAACAAGTTACTAATTCCTATAAATAGAAACTTAAGTTAAATTAAAAAATTAAAAACTTCGGTGAATCTGGAGAATTAGTTTTGCAAATTTATCAATTTAAAAAGCTCTTTCTCGGCTATTTTGTTCTTTGCCTTATTTTCTGACGTGACGTTATCTAATTTATCTTATCTTATTTTTTTGGATATATATTTATTTATATTTATATATTTTTTAAATTTTTTTATCAAATAGCGCATAAATTTTGACTTAATTATTAATAAATTGTATAATGAATATATTTGAGTTGTCAAAAAATATAATAATTTAAAAAAAAATTCTCTTAGAAAATCTACTAAAAATATAAACTAAAATCTATAATGCCTCAAATCTTAGTTTGATTAAATTGAGTTAAATAATTTTTTATATTTTATTAAGTATTTATTTATTTAGTAGTTTTTTTATACGAGTATGTGATTTTTAAATTTTTTGCTTATGACTGTCATTTTTGTTCTACAATTCCCGCTGGGACGCTTAAATAAATTTAACGCTTATTAAATTTATCTAATGTTTCTAATTTTTTCACATATATTATTTTATTATTATGCTATATGACAAATAATTTTAAGTCTTAAATAATGAAATCTTAAAGTATTATATTCAAATCAATTCAATTTTTTTCGCGGCTTTTATTTATAAAATTAACAGTTTAATGGACTTCCTTTATAGTAATATTAAGAGCTCAGGTTTTAATTACATTTTCTATTTAATAATAATATTCTATGACGCTAAAAACTTGACAATGATGGGACTTTAACTTACATAATTGAGAAAAAAAACGTAAAAAACCAGCTAAAGAAATCCTCAAGTATTGTTTAAAAAAATATAAAAAACGCATTTCTTAAATTTAATAGCCTCGATTTTCTTAACAAAAAAATAGATTGATTACCTTTAAGAGCCCCTTCATCTCTGCCCCTGACAAATACACGAACATACAATCACGACAACAACAACAATAAACACAAAAACAGCAACAACAAAAAAATACAAAAAATAAAAAACAAAAGAAAAACACATTTTTTTGCTATTTGCTATGCCGTTTGTGGTTTTTGTTTTGTGCCGCCTTTTAAATACAAACACGCACACACAGCTATACACACTGATACACTCAAATACAACATACACGCACATACACGCACACACTCGCAGACATGATTGTCAGTTTTTGATTGAAAAAAAGGCAGTAGCTGGAACTGAAACTGAAACTGAACTGAAGCTTCAGCTTCAGCTGGAACTGGAACTGAGGCCCTTTTATGTATGCTACAATAAACAGACATCAATCACGTTCCTCATACGCCGCGTTGTACAAACTGAAAAGGCTCTTTGTCTTGGTGTGCGTGTGCGTGCAAGTGTGTGTGTGTGTGTGTGTGTGTGAGTGTGTCGTTTGTATGTGGGCGATTGTCCGTCATGTACTTGTTATGCGCGCTTAACATGCCTGATGCTTCTTGTGCGAGGGCAGGCTGAAAAGTTACTGGCAAACATTTTGTAGAAAAATTTTGTTGAATGTATGTACTGGGTGAAATGAACTTGAGGCTTGATATTATTTATTGTATAAGTAAAAAAGCTAACTATTTTGCCCATCAAATGGGTGCGGTCTAAGGTTGATAGAGTGTCTTTTGATGAAATATTTTATTTTATATCATCATTTAATTTATCTCCCAGTGGCTCATAAGGCATTTCCGTCTGGTCCAGTTGTTAGCTAGCATTTTAATTTCATTTCACGATTTACCACGTTTGTCGATTTCCTTTTGAAGACTTTCTATTATTTATATGCCAGTTGTATAATAAAGTGTTCCGAATCGGACTTGGTATGCTAACATCTTTAAACATTCAATTCGTTGAAAATTCGTTCGATATATTAATCCAATTCGGATTGAACTCGTCAAATATGTGTATTTATCTAGCTAAAATATTTCCATATTTTCGCCCTCTGCTTCAACATATTATATATGTACCTAAAATATTACCAAATTAGTCAAACAACCCCCAAAGCTCGTTAAATAAGCATTGAGTATAAAGATTCAAGCTAAACAAAAGATAAAATATATTTGATTGATTATTTTATAAGATCTAAATTGATTTATGCTAGATAAACCAAATATATCAATCTGCAGAGGGTTAGCATTGAAGTTGGCCAGATGAATTAAATATACCAAGCAGAGGGTTAGTATTGAAGTTTGAGGAATCGTTTACCAAAATAAATAAAATTCAATACGGGGTAGGATCAAAAGATAGTTAGACTTAATCTTCTTTTTCCGCTCTGGTTGACGGCGGTCGGATCGTTAGAGCGCGGTAGAGGGCAACGACAATCGTCCATCCACTTCAAGTATTTATGAAAACGTGGCCAAAATGAAAGCGCTCCTGAACTATAAGCGGGGCACAAATAGTTGAATGTTTCTAGATGAGTTTGGGACTACGTAGGGTAAAAGCAAAAAATTGAAACCAAAGACCTATTCAAGTTTGTGTGTTGTTAATGAGGGAGTTTTTGGCCAAAAAAAATGATTACCACATTCTACTCTAAAGTTCAATCCTGGCGCTGCGGGAACTTCAAAGGTTAAGGACTCAGCTCCGTAGAGGACATCCATGGAACCGTGGCTGCATCTCGTTAGGGGACAAATGAGTTGAAGATGGAAATGCATAGGGAATTTCATTAAGGATACTCATAGGACCAAGCTTTATGTCGAATTCAAATCCACAACATCTGGGATAATATTCTAGTGAACTGACGCTAGGTAATCTAGTCCGCGTTTTTTAGTGGTAATGAGTCCTAAAAAATCATCATCATCAGCCCAATTGGGAACTCATATTTTAGATGTCAGTTTTTAGCCATTTTATCATTACACTCAAATATAGGAAATTGATTGCGAATAAAACGTAATCCAATCAAAATAAAACATCAAGGAAAAAATACCTATATTCTGGATCTAAAATTCAATAAGCTTCATAATCAAAAATGGTTTTCGGTGAATACAGTCTGTTAAGAAAGAGCGTGTACGGCATAACTTATTAAAAAATGTATTTAAACAAAAGTTTCTTGACATCAATTTATTTTACATGTTCCGAAGCATGACGCAATTATATCAATAACATGTCCAGTCACCACCAGCGTCAATAATCGCCTGGCATCTCCGCGGCATACTTTCCACCAAATTTTCAGCATATTCGACGGGAAGCGCTCTCCAAATGCGTCGAATTTCTGGGGAAAGCTGTTTCAAAGTAAATGTGGGTCTTCCTCGAAGCTTTTGCTTGATGACGGCCCAGAAGCTTTCGATGGGATTTGCTTCAGGGGACTGTGCAGGGCAATCCAAGGTGACGATGCCTTTTTCGCGCTTCTAGTCGGTAAGGAGACGACTTCGGTGTTTGGGGTCATTATCTTCCTGCAGAATCCAATCTTCTATTTTGTTAATAAGTTGACTTTGATTATCTGCTAGCAAATAGTTTCGAATCGTTATATGCGATATATCTATACCCTTTTTTTAAATTTTGCTTGCCATACACGCAAACTTAAGCCAGGATTCCGCGAAAACAAACTCACGATCATTTTTCATCCTTCTTGCTCACGCTTCTTGTTGAGCCACGATCGGGAAGGTCATCGACGTTTTCGACTCCTTGTAGCGTTGCACCCACTTCTGAACAAAAGTCTTCGACTTTTTCAAATATTTTGCCGCCGCTGCATAGGACATTTTGGGTCCTTTTGGATGGGTGCAGAGAAAAATTGCCTCGAAGTGTTCTGCATATGCAGTACTCATTCTGCTTAACGTACTTTTATGACAAAGTTTTGACTTCCAATCGAACTTTTTTAATAGTGCGTCAAAGACAAAGGTTATGTCTACTCGTAAACGAATTTTTAGAGATCTACTTTTTACCGACTGCGGATAATGCCGTATACGCTCTTGCTTAACAGACTGTATACAAACCAAAAATAGTTTCAAATATCAAAGCGGTCAAACTTTTTGGCTTTTTTTTAATTTTTTTCCATTACTACGTCATTTATATGAATTTTTTATTATGGGGAATCTAATTAGAATAATTTGAGAAATATCTTTTACATTTTTGCGCCATTTTCGCATATATATTTTCAATATTTTTTTGTAAGGACTCAAGAATCCAAGAAAAATCTATCACGAAAAACCACAGTTTGACTTCTCTGGAAAGTTAAACTTTTCTTATTTTTAGATTCAATTGAAATTAAACCAAATTAACCATTAAATTAAATTTAAAATCAATAAATTTTCCACAATTTTAACAATATTCTCAAATTATCAGCTAATTTTTCAGATTCACAACTTAAAAGCCTTTTTTTTTTGGTGGTAGTTTTTATGCTCTTTAATAAATTGTCTGTAAAATGCTTGTTTGTTTATAATTCAAATTATTTGATTATTGTGAATTATATATTATATATATATTATTATATTATTAAATGTCGAGATATAGCCAAAAAAGAAAAAAATACACTGATATGGCAACTTACAAGCCTTTCTTCTATATATAATCACAAATAATTATATTTACCATACTAAAGTTGTTATAATCACTTTTAAGCCTGCCCTCGCACTCATGTTGCTTTTATTGTTTTATTGTTTATTATTATTGTTATTGTTGTTGCTGTAGCTGCTGCCTACTGTGCTCTTCTTCGTCTCTTTCGTCTGCTGCTTGCCATACTTTAAGTGGCCAACGAATTCCATTTCATTTCATTCCATTTCGTTTCATTTTCAACAGTTTCTTTCTGTTGTTGTTGTTGTTATCAATTCTCTGGCTGCACAAAAAGCACACAAAATTAAATTAAATCCTCAATTTATTATTTTATGCTTTTTCATTTCATTTCATTTCGATTTGCGGCCATTTTGTCAGTTCACTTTGCACTCTGTCCGCCCGTATCTTTATTTGTATCTCTCGCTGTAACTGTGTGTGTGTGTGTGTGTGTGGGTATCTCTATGACTGTGTGTTAGTGTGTCTTAGTGTGTGTGTTTGTTACACTCTTTGCCATTTCAATAGCACACTTATTCTCATTAAATATTAATTTAAAAATAACAATTGTTTAAAAGTTTAAACTTTTTCTGATTTTAAACTTTTGCATTTAATAAGCTGGATGGGTAGAGTCAAGGACAACATTTTGAAGTAATAATTTTTATTATAATATAAATTTATAAGAAAAAGTTTTACATTAATTTTTAATAGAACAAACCACGACTCTTAGACTTTTAGTAAGTTTTAATTTTGACTTTATTGCATATATGCGATATGTATTAAATATAAAAAATTACGCAATGTGGTCTTATTTCTTAAGTTAAGACGTTGCCAGAGCGCTTGAGCATATTTTATGCTTATTCTATATATTAAATCCAAGAAGTTTTAGCTTTTTACAAACATTTTTCTACTTTTTCCAAAAATAAATGGAAAATAATTCACATAAAAATATTACGTATACGCAACATGGTCTTATTTGGACAGTGAAGGAAATGCCTAATCCAGCAAGTTTAAGCTTTTTAAAAGCATTTTGCTACTTTTAAAAAAAAAAAACGTTTTAAGGGATGCACTTCCCACCTTGCACCTAAAATTTGTTTCTTCTATTCTATTCTTTCTTTCTATTTAGGTAGCCTAACAAGTTTATATAAATTTTATTTAAAAAAGTTCTTCAAATTTGTGTTTTTAATTTCTTCATATTTTCTAACCCTTTAGCAAATTCCAACTTGCAAAAACGATAAAATTTAATGGCTTTATGCAACTGACCAGCAGTGTATTTTGAGCGTGCTAAAAATCGAACAAAAATATTTGCGCTTAAGTAAAATGTTTTAAAAATAGCTTTTGAGCTTTCAAGTAGTTCCGTCTCTCCTCTCCCGCCCTCTCTCTCTGTCTATTTGAGAGCCAGCATTTTAATTAACTGAAGTGCATTTAGTTATATTGAGAGGCTCTTCTAGATTCAAACTGAGAATCACAAAAGTGGTCGCTAAAAGTATCTATTGAGAAATCGCTGCACTTTAAGTTTGGATGTATCTAAAAATTTCAACTCATAACTTAAATTTATCTTGACTTCAAAATCAATTCAATTGAATTTCTTTTGATTTGTTCGAAAACTTTTATATGATTGTCGGCAATATACGTGACACTGAAATAACAATAAAGCATGGTACAGTGAAGACTGCCAGAAGAGGCTGGGAGAAAAAATTTAGTTATAATATGCGGTCACACTGAACGGAAATATGGTTGATGGAAATGACGATGGCGATAAAAGCTTTTTATTTAGATGATAGTGCTGAGAAATTATTTATATTTTTTTTAAAAGATTTCATGCCCTTGATCTTTCAAGCAGACGGAGAGTCTTAGTGAAGACTAGCTGCTCATGTAATTGTTTTGTAATTATTAATAACAAGTAATCCTGGTTCATTTTTATTTTTTAAGGTCGAAAGTCAAAAGGTTAAACTGATTTTTTTAAGATCTCATGTTCTTGTTCTCTCAAGCAGGTTTTAAATTAGAATTAGTATTTAATTTTTTTTTTATTTAATAATATTATAATGACTACTAGTTTTCATAAACCAGCTAATCCCAATGGACGATTGAAGCTTTTTGGAAATAATAGAGCTTAAAAAAATAATTCATTTTATTGTTACAAGGTTTCATGTTCTTGATCTCTCAAGCAGATTTAAATTCAGAATTCCAAATACTGATATTATTATACCCTGTACCGTATGGTCCAAGGGTATATTAAGTTTGTGCAAGCCGAAAATGTATGTAACATATAGAAGGAGACGTCGGAGACACCCCAAAGTTACCTAAAATATGATCAGGGTGAATAGAGAAGTCGATATACCCATGTCCGTCTGTCCGTCTGTCCGTCTGTCCGTCCGTCCGTCCGTCCGTCCGTGTGAACGCCTAGATCTCAGAGATGGTAAGAGCTAGAGTTACCAAACTTTCACATTAGATCCCATATTATTCCATAGGAGGCAAGTTTATTTTATTTTTTTGATATCGGGGATAAATTATATAGCTCCCATGGGGGTGTTTGAGACGACCTCGAAAAAAAAAGCGTTTTAGATGAATAATTCGTTTGTTTATGATATGGTACAGGGTATCCTAAAGTCGTCCGCGCCCGACTTTACGTCCGCCATTTTTATTTATAACCTCTCATGTAGCAGCTAGTGTTAATGGATGATTTTTTTTTTCAAATAATAGAGCTAACAATAAAACATAATTCACCTTATTATTAAAATATTGATGGCCTTGATCTCTCAAGCTCTAAATAAAATTTGAATAGGTAATCTCATGTTTCAAATATTGTTAAGAAAAGAAGTACAGTCGAACTTTTGCAATAATTGGACTATTATTATATTTTGGAGTGATGTAACTTTTGTATATGAAAATATGATGCCAAAGGGCAAAACACATATTAAGCTTGAGCGCTCTTTATCACAATCTCTTGCCAGATGATCCTTCATCCCATAGCGGCGACATATGTTTGAGCGGTCCACCTCGCTCCTATAACTCTTGGCCTGGTGTCCGTATTCGAGGCACCCGAAGCAGCTCTCTCCCTAAGCCTGGTGCTTACCCAGCCTACCCTTAGGGCTCCAACTTTTAAGGCTTTTTGTGCGCTTTCCGCTGGTAATCTTATCGAGACTATCTGCGTGTGCCCGTACGCTCTCCAAAGCCTTATGTCCGATATGCCTACATCTACTAACTAGATGTGGTCCTTTAATGCCTAACACATTTTGTGAGGTCTTTGTATTCGATGGAGATGCGATGTGAAAGGGATCGCACTTCCGCTTGCTCGCCAAGTGACTCTTCGACTAAGGCTTAGAGCGAGACTGTCTCCTCTCCGGACTTGCTAAGTTTCAGCAATTGTTCACCTTTTTGGGTTCTCCTTACCTTCTTCACTGCATTTCTCAGACCACTCAGTTTTTCGTCGGACTTGACTTGAGTATGTCAGAATAGCTGGATTCTCCTTTAGAAGCAATAAGGATTCTATCGGGTCTGATTTTCTCCTTACTTAACCTGTTTGGCCTTGGCCTTGCCTTCGGTTGCTCGTTCGCGCTTTTGGCTTTTTTCCTTTTTCTTACTACCTCTGCCCAGACTTCACTTATTTTGACGTGTGGTGTCACTTGTTAGTCTGAACTTGCTGGAGAGACTGCTGGAAATCCTAATTTATAGGCTCCAGACAGGTTTCTCCTCTTAGTTTGTGGCGTCTGTGTGTTTGGCCTTTGCTTCCATCTAGGGTTTACCGCCATCGTAAACTGATGCGACGTCTGCGAGGATTTGTGAGTTCTTATCATAACATTTATTAAAATCAAAACTAACAACAATTTGTTTTATCTATTAAAAGATACAAGCAAAAGTTTGTATGGCGTTACGTTACAAACAATTCGCAACTAATTCTGATTTTACACGATAGATACGCTCCAGAACTTGGTAAAAAGACATAAAGTACATCCTTAAGGTGATATAAAAATAAATTGGGCAGGGCAGGAAGGAAACAAAATCAATTTTAAACAGAACTTGTTTACTTTGTACCGAGCTTTAAAGAGTAATACAGAGATATGGAGAAATCGTTTCAAAATACAGTAGAAAAGTGCCAGAAATAATCGTATTCAGGAAGTTAAGCTATATAAAAATAAATTTGAAAGGGAATTACTTAAAAGACTACGTTAATAAAACTGTTTTTCTTTTAAATCGCATTTACATAGCTATTTTTAATCGTGCTAAATGAAATAAAATTTTGTACAAAATTTTTTGTAAAAACAAAATTGGATCTATTTAAATACTCAAACTCCTAAACACATTTTTTATGGCAAAATGTTTTTCTAACAATTAAATAAAGCGTATATGACGATAAAAAACGAGGTCATCAGACCAACGTAGCTTTCTAGGTAACATCTATACAAAACTTTAGTTTTGAAAAATCCTTTAAACTTTGTCCAGGTTCACAAAAATCAGCAAAAAAGTGAAATACTCCAAAGTAATACCGTTATACTGAACAGTTGCTCATATCAACAACTAAAAATTCACCCAATTTATTGACCACATAAAACCTCCTCAGCATTTAATGCCAGGTATCACTGTACCCAGCGCAATGCTACCGCCCACATGAAGAGCGCTGCACTTGAGGACAGCTACAAAAGAAAAACAAGGCACACAAAATAAATAAATAAATTAGCAAAACAAAAAAGAAATAAAACAAGTACAAGGATAACAAAGCGAGGACAACAAAAATATAATAATAATTCGCCACAATTTAATTTACATAATGACAGTGTCAAGCAGCAACCGAGCCGGGCCGGGCGGCACGTAGCGCCCAAGCCAAAAAGGTATTCCAGGTGCGCCGCCAGGGGCTGCGTTTTGACGGCGGGGGGTGAGCTCAACTCAGTGAGCTCAACTGCGTCAAAGGCAAAAAGAAATTAAAAAGCGCACACGATGTGTCGGCTGCAGGGGGCGGCTGGGGGAAAGGTTGGCGGAGCACGGCTTCAGCGGCGCGAGAAATTCACACTTTTTAATGCGATAAATTTACAAGGCAACTGGGAAATCTGCAGCCGACAGTCGTAAAGTAGTCAAGCACGCTGCATGGGTGCGTCGTCTCTCTGGCCAAAAGGTATGAACGCACCGCACACCCCACACCAACTCCTGGCCTCCACAGTCATAGAGCCCAAACGTAGGGCCAACAATAAAACGTTTTAAGCAAAAATCCCCATGAGGATTAGCCTGGACCGCATAAATTTGCAGCAAAAGAAACGGACGGTCGGTCGGTCGGTCAGGCAAGAACGGCACGATTTACTCTACGGCTGGAGTAGAGTTTTTCACTGAAGGCGGTAGACGCTTGAGAGCACAGCCTAGGTAGCGGGGGCAGGGGTACGCCTCGAATGACTGTTTGTTTGTTTGTTTTGGGAGGATTTTGGAGTACGAAAAAATAGCTACATGTAAATGGAAATAGAAGACAATGGCCTGTGAATTGACAGATTTTATGATTTTGTTAGAAGACGCACTCACACACACTCAAACACACAAACACACACGCCATGAATGTGAATGATGCTACACTGGGCGAAAAAATTGACTACAAATAAGAAAATTAATTTTTAATTTTTATGAAGACCTTTTTATAAGGTCTATTCGTGCCGCAGGATATAAAACATAAAACAATAATAAGCTTAATCCTTTAAGCACAGCACATATATATACATTTAAAAAAAGGTTCTTTTGCGGTTTGAGCGGAAAAACAACACAACCTGCTGAGCAAACAGATGTTTGTATTCTTAATGCGAAGTAGAAGCAGTTCGTGTAGTGAGTTGTCCTAATTTTAGGTAAACCACAAAACCGCAACTCTAGCTGGGAGAAACTTTGTGCTATCAAACAAGACAGCAGCTGAGGACAGGGAGGTTAAGAAGTCAGCTAGCTACAAAGCGAGACCACCTGGAGTTCTGAAGTGGCTTTATGATGTAAAATAAATAGGGGTTGGGCGTGTATTTAAACCATCTCTCTGGAAAGAGTCAATAATAAGAGCCAGGTTCCCTTGCGGCTTCCTAGCTACTGGCTGCGCTAGGAGTCTTAGAATAGCAGCACACTCCCACAGCTGGTGTTCAATCCTTTTTGGCTTCTCATAAGGATTTAAGAGGTCTTAAGTAGTATCCTAGATATTCGATAGTAACTTGACAAGAGCGCCGACCACTCTCCCATTGCTATTCTAGCTTGGTTTTGGTTTAACATAATAACTTAGAAATGATATCCATAAGAGGGCTTAGTTATTGTTCAGATTTTCGATTATATAGTACCTTGACCAGAGTGCTCGAGAGTTCTGCCTTGGTCACTAAATTTTTGATTATAACTTACCAGAGCCGACCACACTCCTATTGTCGTTCTAGCTTACTTTGGTTCATCCCAATAACTTAGAAATGATAACCCAAAGAGGTCCATCAGGAGATAGGTGCTCAGATTTTCGGTTATATCTAAACTAAAGCGCTTGAGAGCTATGCCGACCACTGTCCCATTGTTGTTTTGCATTGGTTTTGGTTTACCCCAACTTTCTCCAACTTACTTTGTTTTTCGCAATCCCTTTAGTTTTCCTCCAGCTTTTGCCAGAAACTTTAATTTCCCCTTCCAATATCCGTTGTCATATTGTTCTTGGCGCCTTCTTGGGGGTTCCAGTCCAACGCTTCCTTTGGGAACTCACCTGCTGTGACCAATCCATTTCCAAAGAGCTCTCAGTGCTGCCGAAATTACAACAGTCATTGGTAGCACTGATTTGTTCCTTTTACTCGTCCGTCCCCCTTGTTCAAGTCACCAGCTACCCTTATAATATCGATTGAGCAGAAAGCGACTTTGGGCCACCAACGTTCATTACAGTTTCATGGATTAGCTATGGATTAGTCCTGCACCTTGCTAAGCTGCCTAGATCCCTCAACGCTATAAAAGTTCGGAAGACGTAATAACAGCTACATGGCTACTTCGTCAGATGAGATCCCAAAATGTTCTGGCTTTCTAGGTCTTGAGGGTTTGGTTGGTTGTTCCCTTTGCTCTTTCTCCCCAGACAAACTCTTTCACTAGTTATTAGTCCATTTTAGAGTTTAAATGCAGTCGTCATTAAGGTTTTACCCCAATACAGAAAAAGGAACTGGAAGTACTTTGTGACGTCACAACGCTGCAGAAGTTCTCTCTTGTTAAGTATCGCATTGACATTAAGTGCTTTATCGTGGCGATGCAGCTCAACTTTGGTGTTAAATAGGATCTACCAGATCAACGCTTCCTAAGTGAGGACAAGAACTCATTAAAATATAGTTTCCGAACCATCAAATTTTTACGGATTCAATTTAATTACATTCAATATTATTCCCTAATTCTTCGGCATTACGAATTCATGTGACGTTTAATTGTCGAACAATACTGAGTTCATGTTTAATTAATTACCTTTTCTACGGTGATGTTCATTATAATGAAAATATATAACCTTAGATTAAGAGGAAACAAATTTTTGGATGCATCTTTGTTGGGCAAGGATAAGTCCCACTTTGTACAATAATGTAGAATCCATTGATGAGATCAAAATCATATAATAGGAATATATTTTTTTATTAACTCAAGATCTTTAACGTGAAGTTTTCGAATCATGGGTTTTTAACTCAACTAAAAGCTGAGTGCAACTGGAGACCATGTGGTGAATTGTGATGCATAAATAGAAAAGAAGGAGTTGGGGTAGAAGATGATCAAAAACTGTTGGAATTTCTATTCACTCAAGGCTCTCCTATTGCTGAACCATTTTGACGATTCAACAAGACATATAAATGATATTACTTTTAAGAACTAATCTAAGCAACAAAAGCGATGGCCCTAAAAAAATGTTCTTATTTTAAATTATAGTTGAGTAAGATACCCTCTCCTACCCTACTCTCTACCCTCTAGATGTGCTGACGTCACAAGTTTCATACCTTCAAGTGCCAAGTAACACTTAATATACAATTTATACGAAAAACCCTTAACAGCACAAAAATTAAAAGTTCTTAGAGCTTATAAGCTGGTAAGATTTTTTTTCAGTGTAGTTCTAACTCATTTGCATAGCAGGTAAAGGCAGCAGCTGCCATTTGTCGGCTTCATCTGCCCCACTCATCATTCGTTTTATCGCGCACTTTGTTTTTTGTTTTTGTTTCGCAAACATCATGGAATACCTTTATGGAAACTCTCAACTTTCCCAGACCACGGTTTATATTCCTTTTCTCTTCCTTTTTTTATTTTTCGTTTTTTTTTTGCATACGTTGACAGTAAAAGAAAAACCATAAAAATGCGTAAAAGCTGCTACTTTATTTTCATTATACAAACAAACGAAGACCGTCAAGGAATAAACAGAATGAGACTGGGTGTGGTGAGTGTATGGGTGAATGAGTATATATATGTGTGTGTGCGTCTATGAATGAATGAGCTTGGCTGTCTGTGTGTGTGCGTGCGCGTGCTTCTCGCTGCTTTGCATACTTTTAGGGGCACTCAAAGTCTAGTTATTTTTTGCACCAAGCTTTTGCAAATTGAATTATGCACTTAATGGCGGCGGCTCATCTTCAGACCGTTTGACAGAGAGCAAGATAGTGACAAGGGGGGAAAGAGAAAACGGAAATGACAGCTGCAATGAGAGTCTAAAAAGGTACAGTCAGCATGATGCCGAGGCTACACTTGAAATTAATTAGCCATTAAAATTCATGGACAACTCTTAATGAACATTTGATTTGTCAACTCATCTACTTGTTGAAACTTGTTGACGAAAAACAGCAACAAAAACAACAACAAGAACAACAACACAAAACCACGTTGACAATGACAATCGAATTACTCAAGCAAAATGCGATTTAATTAAAGTGCAAACGAGGGCGGATAGTTAAGTTGGCAGCACTTTAAATGAGGTAGGTTTTTCCTTGTTATTTGATTATTTTTTTAAAGAGTACTAGAGAATTAGTATAAAAAAGGGGGAAAAGGAATAGAATTGGAGAGGAAGAATCGAAAAAATCAGACAAGATGCAAAAAATAATAGAATTCAGAGTTAGACGCTTATAAGAAACTATATTAGTTCAACCCTCCGTCTAACGAATGTATAGGGTCCAGCCAGGCACTATTCGTCGGTCCGAATTTTACAATCCATTTTCGTCCTTATTTGAGGACTTTTTAGAATTGTCATGGTGGCAGATCGATAGGCAATAAAATTGTGGGAAGGTACCTGGGAGCTCAAGTCTCTACATATGTTAAATTAAGATCGAAAATTGGAAAATGTCTGGCCAGACCCGTTTGTCAGACGGAGGGTTAAGATACTCGAAAAGCATCATAATTAACAAAAATGCAGCTAAGGTATTGAAAATTTTGTAAAGAGGGTCCCATGAGTGAAGCAATACCTCTAGTCTACCATGTCTCCTAGTTTGAACCTTAGTTCATGGTTCTGTGTAGTGCAGTGGCTGCAGTTGTCTTCGTCTTCTAATGGCCTATTACACCTAGTGGAGCGTAGACCCATCAGCAGACTTCAAGACCTCAAAACCCCTTCTAGTGCCTACGGAAAGGGTTAAGGTGCAGAATGATTGGATATATTTTCAAAGTCGCTTCCGCAGATAAACCATTTTAAGGATTCGATAAACAAAGCAACTCTTCCGACATTCCGATTTGCCAAGGAACATTGAAGTTCATATATGGATCTTTCATTATACTGGGCGCATTTTTAAGAAGTGCAGCTACAATTGAAGCAGTGTTGATGCAAGTTGCCATGCTCTTAGAGCTTTGGCTTATGATGCACTGCCCTTGTTTTATTTTGTTCAGAGTACTCAAAAACAATTGGACGTTGAGACCCATTTTAAATAAAACATCTCGAAGGGAACTTTGTATGTCTATGATCACAATAGGTACTAGGATTCCCCGATTCTAGCATTCTAGATTCTGCTCCTTTCCTAGACGAGGCAGATTGGAGGGCTTGTTGGATTTGGATTCGTATTATCATCAAGCTGTTCATCTTCCCAATAAAAGGCATTCCCTTCAAGCATTTGTGCCTAATATCTCCCGGGAACTAACAGTCTACTATGATATTTTAAATAGAACATCTCGAAGGGAACTTTATATGTCTATGATCCCAATAGGAACTGGGATCGTTAATACCCAATTCTAACATTCTCAAACGACCTGCTCCTTTCCTATACGAGGCAGATTGGAGGGCTTGTTGGATTCGGATTCGTGTAATAAAAGGCATTGCCTTCAAGCATTTGTCAGCCAGATTTCAGATTTAGGCTAGGCTAGCTTGTCTGCTTGGCCGAGATCTCCCGGGAACTAACAGTCTACTATGATGCCTAATTAATAGGGAAGGGTACTAGAGGAAGAAATGGTAGGGGTAGGAAATAGCACAGCTGGGTGTGAGAAGGTAGTATAGCCAATGGGCACCCATTTTAAGGACAGTCGCACAGGAGTTATATATGATCACTCCCACTCCAAAAAATTGTATCGTCTCAATTTTTAGTGGCCATAATTTTCAATTAAGACGACTTAGAGCGAAAATGAGCCACATTTGTGATCACTACAACTCCGAAAAATTTTACCGTGCCATCTCTAAAGGGCCATAGCTTCCAAATTAGACGAGTTAGTGCGAAAATAAGTTAAATTCGCAATCACTTCAACTACGAAAAATTTTAGCGTCTCAACATTCAATGATGCGAAAAAAAAGCGGACTGAATTTGTTGTCTCAACTTTCAATGGCGATAGCTTCCAAATTAGACGACTAAGCGTGAAAATAAGCTATATTCGTGAACGCTTCAATTTCGGGAAATTTTATCGCCTCAACTTTCAATGGCCATAACTTTCAAATTAGACATCTGAGCGCGAAAAAAAGACACATTCATGATTACTTTAACTCCGATAAGCCTCCATAACCTTTAAATGATACGAAAAAAAAGCGGACTAAACTTGTTGTCCCAACTTTCATCGCCATTAAAAGCTTCCAAATTAGACAACTAAGCGTGAAAAAATTCTATTATATATGCGTGATCACTTCAACTCCGAAAAATTTTATCGCCTCAACTTTAAATGGCTATAACTTTCAAATTAAACGGCTGAGCGCGAAAAAAAACATATTCGTGATTACTTCAACTCTAAAAAGCCTCCATAACCTCTAAATGAGACGAACCAAAGCGAAAATAATCGAAATCACGAAAAGTACAAGACCAAATTTTTTGTCTCAACTTTAAATGGCCATAACTTCCAACTTAGTGCGAAAATAAGCCACATTTGTGATCAGTTTAACTGGGTCGGTCTACCCATCTCTAAATTGCCATAACCTCCCACGGGCGTCAAGACTCCTGAGGCTTCGAGCGAAGCGCTTTCGAAGCGTGTTCCGGATCCAACGCCAGTTATGGCGCTTAATCTGAACCAGATCTATTTGTTGTTTTGTCCGGTTCCAGAGAGCTTCATTCGCTCGGGGCATCTTATCTTTTGTATTCTCAACAAGCTTTTATTTATAAAGGTATTAGATGCTTCCTATCTCCTCCTCATTTTCTCAGCTGCGATAAAATCGTTGTAGGAACATGCATCCTCTCTGGTAAGGCGTAATGTCCGGTTTGCAGGATTTTAGCTTAGGATTCAGATTAGGATTCAGGGAATTTATAATGTAGATAACTACTAAAAAATATCTTCGTTTAATATAATAATATATTCACCGGTGATCTTTTAACCCCATTAATTGGACGTATATTCTAAAAATCTGCCATGACCTTGTTGACCATGGACCATCCGACGGAGTCTTCTACCTCTCCTTGGTCTATTCTATGGTTACTGGTGTGTCGTAGATGGTGAAGTAGGTCTCTTTTAAGACTGTTACATCTAGGTCGTCTTCAATCTCTAATCGACCAATATCATATCCAGGAGAGCATTTTCGAACCAATAGCAATAGCGTTCCTTTAGGCGTTGTCAAACCGACACTGATTAAATCCCAAACCAAGGCATCCAAAAGAATTAATTTTCGTCAATCTAACTAATCAATCCGCCCTCGCTTATAAAAAGCAACTGTCACATTTTGTGGCAGACAACAATATACTGCTTGGGCGCACCAGCCAAGAAAAATCCCACAAATCCGGCAGAGAGCCTCAAAGTATGCAACAATATTCGGCGTGCTGCTCAATCATCATTAAAAGGCAAAAAAAAAAAAAGAAAACCCAAGCATAGCAAAATGGCTGCCTCTGCCGCAGCTCCTCTCTCCCTTCTCCGTGTCATTGCTGTTTCTTCTTATCTCTGTTTTGCTTTTCCCTTTTTTTTTTTGCAACTTATTGAAGCGCCACAAAGTGCTTCCTTTGCCTTGGACTTGGACATGGATTTGTTGGGATTTCTGGAACCCGGCCAGCCAAAGTCGCCTGTTGCGTCAACTAAATCCAAAATGCAATGTTGCTTGTCCTTACTATAGAGACATGATACTCCACCATTTCTTGTTCCCCCAACTTTTTTTGTCTACGCCGCCATGTTCTTTTTTGAAATACTTCCGCTGCATGGCTGGCTGGCTGGCTGGCTGGTACCATAGAGAGAGTCCTTCGAGAGGAGAGAGTGAGAGCGACTTTGTCAAGCAATTATTTTTAGCCGCCAAGATTTTTGTTTGCCTTTCATATAAACGAATGCAAATACGTTTTTAAGTGGTTTTATGTTGTTTTTGTAATATCTACTTGATTTTTTCTCTTCTCTTCTTTCTTATTTTATTTTGCTTTTACTTTCTGCGATTTTTTTTCATGTAACTTCATTTTCTTGGCCTGACTTTGACAGTTGTTACGTGGTTGTCACTACATTATGGCCTGGTCCTTTGAAGTGGCAAAATATTTGACAAGAAAATGACTTTTTTAATGTTTACAAAACAACTCGGCTAAAACTCATCTCCTGTCTAAAACTTTATAGTTTAATGTTTTTAACAAGAACAAGAGAGCGGATACGCCAAAAAGTGACAAGAGAGAGCCGGAATTAGAGCAAATCGCTTCAAGCTCTTTTTGGCGAAAATTTTATTTTTAAAACTCATTTTATAAACAATTTTATTGACTGTTTGTACAGTTGAGTTCATATGAACTGACTTAAGTACTCTGAAAATTGATATAAATATTAAACTGACTTGAGTACTCCGAAAATTGGTATTAATATATTTTTACTCCGGAAATTGATATATATTTATAATCAATCAATATAAGTATATATAAATTTTCGGAGTATCTAAATCATTTCTTGCATTCATTCATTGGCCAAGTGATTCTTCACTGTTTTAAATTTTTAGTTTTCTTTTTTATAACGCGAAGCAAGCGTTATTCGGAGCGATATCGATTTCAAAAATAAACCGTGTTTGTTTTTATAGTTAATCTTACACATTAATGTAAATTTTCGGAGTACCTTAGTAAAATCTAACTCAGCAGCTAATCAATCCTAATAACTATAGTATTTCACTCGATTCAAAGCTATAAATACAATCTATAACACTTTGTACAGTTGATTTAACACATTAATGTCAATTTTCGGAGTACCTTAGTAAATACTAGCAATCATTTAGCAGCTGAACAATCTTAATTACCATAGTAATCCGCGCCATTCGAACCTTTTTCGTAGCCACAACATTACTCCAATTTTTTTGACAAACTGGGCAAAAGATATAAATAGAATTTCTGTCTGCTTACACAGTTGATAATTACATTAATGTAAATTTTCAGAGTACCTTATTAAATCATTTAGAAGCTGAATAATCCCAAAAACTATAGTAATCTGCTCAATTCGAACCCTTTTCATTACTCCGAATAGAAACTGCATTTGCTTGTAGAGGTGACATAAAGGCTAATTTTCGAAGTAGGTTAGTAAATTCTAGCAATCATGTAGCAGCTGAAAAATCCTAATAACTATAGTAATCCGCTCAATTCGAAGCTTTTTCATTACTCCGAATTTTTTTGATAAGCTTGGTGAAACATATAAATAGAATCTGCATTTGTTTGTACAGGTGACATAAAGGCTAATCTTCGGAGTAGGTTAGTAAATTCTAGCAATCATGTAGCAGCTTATCAATCCTTATAACTATAGTAAGACGCTCAATTCGGAATACACGTTAATGCCAACTTTCGGAGTAATCATTTAGCAGCTTTCCAATCCTAATAAATATATATGTCGCTTGACTAAAATATAAGACAAATCCGATTTTATTTTTTATTTTATTTTTAACATAAATCGTCTTAAAAAGAAAAACAAAATTTTTAATGGTTCCTTGATCAATTCGGACTTCTACGGATGCAGTGGTTCTATTTAGTGAAATGGCTATTTTCGGAGTTCTCACGAAATTATTTTGTTGCTTATTAAAGCTTTTAATTTGTTTAAAAATAAATAAATAGAGAACAACCGTGCTTTAATTATAGTAATTATAATTACCGATAATTATCGGAATAGTCAAGGAATTGTTGTTAACAATTTTTGGTATTTTCGGAATTTTCAAGCATTTTCACGAAATTGTTTTTTAAGTATAAGACTTGTTTATTTTTTTTTTATAGGACCACGCTCATTTTAGACATTTTTTTTTGGAACAATTTTGAAATTTGTTCATTTTTTGTGCAAATAGACAGCAAATTTTTGGTAATTTTCGGAGTAGCCAAGCACTTCCACAAATTGAATTGGTAGCATAATCAAATTTTTTTTCTGGGACCAAGCTTAATTCGAAACCTTTTTCGTAACAGTTTTTTAACTCTTCGATCATTTAGACTTTTAAAAGTGAAATTTTAGAGCAATCGTGTCTCATTTATAGTTATTATCGTAATAGTAAATCCAAGCCAAGATTACTTGACTTTATATATTTTCGACAGATTTGTTCGTTGTTAAAACTTTAGGGTTATTCTCGGAGTTTTCCAGCGTTTTCACGATATAATTTTGTATGATAAAAATTATTTTTTTAATAACATCACGCTTTTGCTAATTTTTGGAGTAGCCAAAGCAAAGATTTCTTGCCTTCACATATTTTTTTTTTCAAAATTTGTTCGTTTTGATAACTTCATTGTTATTTTCGGTGTTGTCATACATTTTTACGAAGAAATTTTTTAGTATTTAAAATTATAACCCTTTTATGCAGGCTTAGGTTGACTTTTTTCGACAATTGTTTTTTTTATTTTTATCTAATGTTATCTTATAAACCAAATGTTGTAAATCAAGTCCTACTCAAGCAAACAAATGTCTAAAAATGATACTCGGACGCTTAAAAATAAACAAAACTAACAATGCAACATTAAAGTTAAGGTATCTTAGTATATTTTTTGCTTTAATTCACCAAAAAATTGGTCTTGGTTTAAAAGATACGCGAACTCAAAGTTGAATATTCTACAGAAACAAAAGTGTATTTTAAATTCTTCTCATTTCTGACTTTTTAGGAGCGCTTTTTAATATTGTATCCTTTTTTTTTTGCATTTTATACAGTTGAGTTTATACATTTAGGGTAATTTTCGGAGTAAGTTAATGTCAGAAGAGAAACTTCTTCTTTTAGAGGTTTCATACCGAAAGCTATTTTCGGAATTCTCAATATCAAAAATACTCGAATTAGTTTCTCTTATAAACTAAACATAACATATTATTACGAACTCGCTTATATATAAACAAGTTCAGTAAGCGACTCCCAATAATTCCTAATTAATCATACCGCATAGATTTGGTTAATCAAAAATACTCGATTTAATTTGTTTTACATTATGCATATTAAATATTATTTCCTACTCTCCTATACTAACAATTTGAGTAAGGGACTTCTTATAACTTTTTATTTAGCTAATAATTTTAAACTATCGGGCACAAATAAGTAAAAATTGTCTGAAATTCCACTTCTAATCTGGCTAAAATGAAAATTTAAGTTGCTTCCTTTTAAATAAACTTTTCAATAATCTTCGGAGTCAATTGCACTCATACCGAAAGCTATTTTCGGAAGTCGCAATATCAAAAATACTCGAATTCGTTTTATCTTATATACGTAAGATATTTTTTCCTGCCCGCTAATTTTAACAAATTGAGTAAGTGACTCCTGACATTGTCATCCTAGAGTATCTCCTCCAGGCTGTTTAAAGAATGCCATAACTACCTCTAAACCCTGTCCGCCCGGAACAAAGTCGTGCTATGTTGGATACCTGGACACTCGGGAGTGAATGGAAACACGATCGCTGATGATCTAGCAAGACAGGGTGCCTCCCCCCTGACTAGATCTCCTGCGCCGTTTTGTGGTATTGGTTGGTCCACGATCAAAACAATGATAAACAAATGGGCCGCAGGAGAACATAGGAGATACTGGTTCTCCTTTCCGGGGCTTCGTCAAGCAAAAATGCTTGTTAAACCTCTGGATGCGATCAAGACAAAAGGTGTTGGCAGAGCGGACCTAAAGCTCCTGGTAGCTTACCTATCTGGCCACCACACTGTTATCTAACCATATACAGAAAATTGGCCTATCGGACTCTTCAGAGTGCAGACTCTGTCTCGAAGACGAGACATATTCTCTGTGACTGCCCAGCGCTGGTATGGGACGGAGCCTGTAACATCCACCTTAGGTCAATACCAACAAAAGACCTACGGCTTATCAAGCGGACAGTCTTTTGCTTTAATTTAAGGGTATGGTACGAAAGACCTTTTGGTCGCACACCTCTCTGTGAGGAGCCCTCCTAATGACTCCTAATAAGTCATACCGCACAGATTTGGAAAAGCAAATGGTCAAACTTTTAAAGTTTTTTTTAAGTTTAACATATATAACTTTGTACGGATTAAGTTAATTATTTGGAAGTATTCAGCACAAATAAACATTTTCTGAAATTCCACTTGCATTAACAAAAAAAGTGAGAACTTTAGTTGCATCCTTCTTTTTGCAGCTTTTTTCCAATTAAAGTTTTCAATAAACTTTGAATAATATTGCACTTGTTAGCTCAATTTAGCTAATCCTAATTTGTGTTTGAAAACAAATGAACGGAAAAACTTTATTTTCATTTTTTCCGTTTTTGTTTGGTACTAAAAGTTATGTCATTGTAAAATGTCCCCAGTTCGGACTGGCTGCAAACACCCCATAACAATTGGTTTTTATAGGCGCATCTTTTTTGGCTCTATAGCCATGTCCATGTCCAGGTTCATGTCAAAGCCGTCAGCTGGCCGCGATAATGTTTTTTTTTTGTGTTGGCAACGCCGTCAACAGCATCGTTAGGCCGCCCAGTTCATTTGCCTGGCATAGGACGGGTAGGGAATTGGGGTCTGTTTCCGCTCCATGCCGTCTATCCCGTGGAGTCTTCAGCTTGCTGTGGTCCGGAACACTCAGCGCTTGTCTTTAATTATGTTTTGCCGCTAAAGTTTTTCTTTTCTGCATTGCCTTGTTTATTTTTATATTTATTTTTATTGCATTGCCCCATGGCGGGGGCCCCACTTTGGGCGCCGGCCGCATGTCTGGCCGGTCCTTTATACAAGTACCTACTACCTACCTACTACATTGAGCTTGTTCTTGCTTTTTTGTTTGTTTATTTACATTAATTTTTTTCAATTTACCTTTATTACTGCGTCTGAGCCAGCCTAAACATTTTCGTCTCAACTGACCAGACCAGCTCACAAGAACTTAATTAAGCGGCCTGGAGTAGCTAACAGTCGTAATGCCCTCCAGACCCCCCCCAAACCCCCAACATTTTGGTTTTTTAATTATTTTTTATTAACGCTGCTTTGGTTTCGATTATGCTTGCTTTTTTCTTTTGGATTCCGCCTTCTATTTGTGGCCTGACGCCGATCTAGATTTCCGTTGTGTCAAATTGAATGAACATTTTTGAAAAGCAGGCAACTAATTTGAAGAGCTTGCCAAGATTTCTTTATGACTAGTTGAACGCCGGCTAAGTGGCCAAATTTCCGGCAACTAATGCAGCCTAACTAATGATGCGTAGACAAGCCTAGACTTGTGACCTGGCGCTGCGCGGGTTGCTGGGAGCCCTGGGCATAAAATGGCAGCCACTTTTGAATTTCCGACGCAATTTCCGCTGTCGACACCTTGACAGCTGTCAAACACACATCACACGCGTGTGTGTGTGTAGGTATGGGTGTGTGTATAGATGCGGTTGTTATTTTTTTCACTACAGTTCTCCCACAATCCCCCACACTCCTCCGCAATCACTCTCCCCTCTCCAAAACGCTGCTTTTTTGCGTAACGGAAACGGAAATTGTTAGGCTTAATAGACAGTTCAAGTTTCCTTTTGACTGGCTTCGATGTTGCCTTTGAAGTGTGGAGACATTTCTATAGGGACTATTTTTAGGCGTCTATAAAGTTGCTTTTGTCAATTTTTGTTTGCGCACAATTTCACAATTATTTCACGATTTCGCTCTGCCGCTCTCAGTCCTCGTAATTGATAAAGAAAATCAACATAATTATATTAATAAACTATATACATTACGTAATATGAAACTGTTATGTGCCACACCCATTTGCCTCTAATGACAAATACATTAAATACGTAATTGAAAGACAAACGAAATGACAAACTTAAAGTCCTTGAACTGTGCAGGCAATTTAATTTGTAGATTTCAAGATGAAATTCCGAAGCTTTAAGCGAGTGAAATTTGTTGGGACTCTAGGAGTCGAACCGACATTTCTAGATATTTAAGACCCAACTAGCTCAACTACTTTATAAATTACAACTACCTCCATGGTACACTGCTTGCTGCACTTCAAGCAGTTCAAGTATTTTAATTAATAAACGAAATCAAGCATTGCAATGTAAAAGTTAGCATAATTTATGCCTTATGCTTGTTTAATTGAAAGCCAATCGAAATGACAAACTTAAAGTCCTTGAACTGTATAATTAATTTAAATTGTAGATTTCCAGATAAAATACCGAAGCTTCCATCAAGTGCACTTTGGCGCTCTGGGAGTGACCAATACAGACTATCGTTATTTTTTTATTTACTGTTGGGTGTAAAAATGTACTGCGACCCAAAAAGATCTATCACACTCCTTCATGGCTCAGAGCTCTCCCAAAAGTCCTATGGACTGCATATATTTTATTTTGACTTATGGTAACATTCATCTCCGGTGGGGGAACGTACATGCCCAGGAGCTTGTTTCTTTTACCGGCGAGTGCCATAGATTCACATAATACATGCGAAGAAATTTCTTTCACCAAGCTACAGAAGCGACATAGTCACCTATCTGCTATGCCAATTTTGTTTAAGTGGTAGCTGAGCCTATGTCCCGTCTAAAGGCCCGTCAGGATTCTCACGGTGTCTATCGAGACTTTGAACCTCTTATGGTTGTAGGAGAGGAGGGTTTGTGACTGTTTAAGTCCTGGTATCCGTTCCTAATGAAGCAGTCGTTTGTTATTCTCCTCTATTCTCAGATCCAGTACCACGTAGTTACCAATTCCACAGTGTGGTTTGGGTCCGATAAGCGGTGTTGCTGCACCTGTCCTTGCAAGTTTATCTGCCAGCTCATTTCCAGAAATGTTGTTATGTCCTGGAACCAATCTAATCGCGAGCTTATTCCTGGATCCTACATTATCCAGTTCTCACTTCTTTGACCACCCTTCATGTGATCTTGGCTTTGCTTAATGCCTTTATCGCTGGACTATCAGACAGGATGGAAATATTTTTGTCATGGTAGTTCTTTTGCAAATGGAGCTCTGCACATCTTCCAATAGCACAGACTTCAGCTTGGAAAATGCTGGTGTGTCTGCCTAGAGGTTCGTAATATTTGATTCTGGGTACTAATACCCCCAGGTCGTTTCCTTGATTAGTGATGGATCCGTCTGTGTACTCCTTTTTTTTACGTAGTTTCAGGGGGTGAACTGCCGCAAGAGATGTCCAAGCCTCTTTCGCACTGAGTTTGGTATCAAAGCTTTGATTGAACCTGTACTCAGCTAGCATTTCATCCCTTGGCTGCAGAAGCATAGTCATGTCCTTAGCTGGATCTGCAGCTTCTTTCTTGGTGAGGCTAAAGTCATCTCCTACTCACCCAATTCCATTAAGCCTGGTTTGTTTGCCGCGTATCGACAATTATATGTAGCGGTCCATTAATATATTGAAAACCGCAGTAGGACAGGTGCGCATCGCTCCATACGTTCTTGTCGCACTTTAAGTAACTTCCTCCATTCCTACACTGCTTGCTACTCATCAAGCAGTTCATCATGCTGCTAAATGTACGCAATCAAGCAGTGTCATGTATACATTCTCATCTTGCCTTACATTTTGTACACATTACTAAATTTTTCTATGCCTTCTGCTTTTTATTACAGATACTGTGTGGAATTTGAGGTCCTCAAGGCATCCAAGGCTTGCCATAAGCTGCCACCATATAACCTAATGCTTGAAGGTAAGTGCCACTTCCACTTTATATACTATCTCTACATAAACCAATTACATACATCTTGCTCCCAGGCGATCGCATAACTGTACGCTGTGACTTGGAGGCGCTTGTACAGGACACTCCGGCTCCGACTAAGAACAGCACTACAACAACCAGCACAACTACAACCACCCACAAGACTCCTCCAGGCAAGCAGTATTTGACAGATGATGAGGCAGATGATGTGCTGGATGAAGAAGCCGCCGCTGGCGAAAGCACCGAAGACGATAATGAGGCCGAGCATAACACTGGCGAGGATGAGGAAGACAATGCAGATGAGGCACATGAGAACCTGCTGGACACTGACAGTAACGAGAGCTATGAGTACAAGCAGCATCAGAAGCAGCGCACTGCAGGTGGAGCCGGAGGCTACTCCGTCAACTCCTTAAGCCAGCGTCCTCATGTGCTCAGCCCCAAACGCAGCGTTGCCACAGTGGCGCCTCCTCTAAGCTATCACTGCCGTGGTGAGGGCTTGTCCGGACGTACGACGCGCTGGAGCGCCTTGCCGGCGCCGTCGTGTCGCGGTAAATGGCTGCGTCTGACCGTCGGTCCGCCCAAGAAGTGCAATCATGCGCAGTTTATATTCGTCTAAGCGCCAGGCGACTTCGCTTGGAGAGCTTAGCGACGTGCTTGTCCCCTTTTTTCTTGGACATGTCTTTTTTGGGTTTTCGTTTCCGATTTCGATCATGTCGTCGTTGTGTAGGTTATATGTATGCGTAGTCTATGATAAGGCAGCAAGCTAAAGCCGCAGTATTTCCACAGTTCCTGCGGAGTGCGAAAAATACCAGATCGTTAGCAACGGTGCCATCGTTGCTTTAATGTTCTTCATGCAGCAAAGGACTCATATTATTCATATGCAAAAATTTTAAATTACGTACAACTCCGAATTTTGTAAAAATTTCACATATTGAAAAATCATAGGTATACCGCAAATCCGAATATGACTGTCCCATTCCGAAATATCAGAAAATGCTACTCACTTAACCCATTTAAGCTTTGACTTGCTAAGTTTTGATAAATATTTTTTTTATGTTGAACTCTGAAATTTCCGAAAACTGTACACATTTTAAAATATGAAGGCAAACACAGGTTCTAGCAAAGATTCTTTACAATTTTGATAAGTTCATTCAGCTGACGACTTCTAAATTACATAGAATTCCGAAATTTTCGATAATTACATATATTGAAAACTTATGGGAATATCTTGATTCCGAAAGTGTTTTTCATCGTTTTGAATATGATTGCGTAGTACTCCAAACTGTCGCAAAATACTACTCACTGTGTCCGATTATAGTTAATAACAATTGTAATAGTTCATTCAGCTACGAAAGTTTTAATTATGAAGAACTACAAAATTTCCGAAAATGGCACATTTTGAAAATGTATGAGCAGATCCTGATTTGAAATATAATTGTAAGCATTTCTGATAAGTTTATGTGGCACTCCAAAATTTCGGATGATACTCACTGATTCTTTTTACATTCTGACTTTATAAACATAATTTTGGAAATGGAAATATCTGGACTCCGAATGTGATTGATAGCAATTTTAATAAGTTTTTGCAGTACTCCGAAATGTCAGAAATACTACTCACCGATTATTTTTAAGCCACCGAGCTGCAAAAAATTTTGACCATGCAGAACTCCGAAATTTCCGAATATTGCACATATTGAAAAGTTATGGGAATACCTTGATCCGGAATGATTTTGTTAGCAATTTCGATTAGCAGTACTCGCAAATGTCAAAAAATACAGCTTTGACTTTATGGAAACCCATTATTAAGTTTATCAAGCTGCAAAATATTTTTTGACTATGTAGAACTACGAAATTTCCGAAAATTTCACACATTGCGAATATGATTGATAGCAAACTTTGATAGGTTTATGTAGCTGAAAAGCCATTTTATAATCTTAATATCTATAATGTGCAAATATGCTGTACATTATAAGTTTATGAGAACTGTTCCGCTCTTCTATACTAAATCACGTTCATTTTATTAAATTTCATATCTAGTAAACTTTTAGCTCGATTCGGAATGTGATTTATAATATTTACTATTTGCAATACCGAAAAGTCCGAAAGCGTTAAACATTTGTATTAGGTTAGTTTGACTTCGAATTATAGTCATAAATTTTACCATACAGCCTTTGCATTAATTTCCATCTTTCGAAATTGAAATACGGAAGTGGTTTGTTTTAAAAAGAAAAAATTTTTTCATAAAGTCCAAATTCGGAAAATAGAATTTCCAGCATTGTTAGATAGCTGCGATAAAAAATTCGGAAAGCCAGTGCTCAAAACGCTCATGAAGAACATTCTCAACACTATTCAATATCCATTCATTGCTGGCAGCTGTTCTGGTAACTCATCATATCATTAAGTCTTTAACATTCACTCGGATACTACACGGAAAAATAAAATAAAAACAAATTCCATTCCCTCCACACCTCACACCAATCTACATCAGTCCCCCCGCCCCACCCCTTTGTGTTTTGTCACTTACAACGCAGCATTAAGTACTAAGTGTTTAAGTAACTTACCTAAATCTAAGCTAGATAATGATTAAGTAATGAAGCATATATAAATGTATGCCCAAATTTTTTTCAGTGTGGTAGATGGGAATTTAATGGTAATCGATTACGCTACAGTGATCACTCGAACTGGCTAAATATTCTAATACGTACTATGGCCGAGTTATTGCTGTACCAAACGTTGTAAATAGATAATAATTTTTTTTTTGATGTGAGCGTTACATAACCGTAGCATAAATCGCAATGCGTATATATGTATGTTATTATAAACACAATTGAAGCAACATTGGAAGGTCTTTCCCAAAAAATATCTAGAGATCAAAGAGATCTGGAAATTAAGAGAACCAACTAAGAAGGTTGCAATATACACAAACACACACTCGCACATACACACGTACACTATTTTGAAAAAAAAATAGAGGTCTGCATAAATTCAATCGAAAGGGTTAAGGGGAGTTTCTAATATATGGAACTCAGTCTTTAGGAGAAGGCTCCCAGAGACTCCCTCTGAGACTAGCAGAATATACCCTTAAGAAGGCTAGCAATATGGATAAAAAGATTTAATCTCATCGAATCCAAGAGTATCTGCATTAGATTGCGTCATCTCTTATTCTTCCTTGTTTTTTCACAAAAAATAGAATGATAAGCATCTTAGAGACATCTCTCCTACGCATTACAATTAAAAAAAAAAAAGATGAGCGTCAAATTGACTGTTACTGTAGAGATTTGTATTCCAAAAGAAATGATAGTTAGAGTCAAAAAAGATTTGCTCTTATAAAACTAGAGTATCTGCATTAGATTGCGTCATCTCTTATTCTCCCTTGTTTTTAAGAAAAACATGATGGATAAGCATCTTACAGACTATTTGATTTATCCAAGGAGAGTGATCTCTTCTTCGGTCGTACGCATTACCTTTTAAAAAAAGATGAGATGATAAAGTATTATATAAAATTTTCCGCTAAAAGAAATAATAGTAGGACCCCATATATTTTAATCCAAGCCTACGACCCTTTAACCACATGACGTCATGTGACGTCACAGTCAACTCTAGTGCGTTTGTCTTTATGCAACCTCTATACACACTTACTACTACATATACCAATCCGTGTTAAGCATATATATATGTATGAGTGTATCTGTATGTCTAGATTTAAATAATTAAATTATATTCACAAAACTAAAAACTACACAAGAATATATATTTAACTAAAAAAAAAATGTAATTGGTTGAGGGTACAAAAAAGTGTAATTTTTTTTAATATTATTTACGAGTTAATTATGTGCTTTAGATTTGTATTGGTCATTAATATATAGAGCTGCTCATATACTAAACTATATAAACGTAATATATATTTTAAAATTAAAAGCATAAAATCAAAATTTTGCTTTGGGTGAATGTAAATTATTTGAAGAAATATTTTTTAATACAGGAACTCGCTAGATTTGAAAAAGTTTCAAGATGTGCTTAGAAGTTGTAGCCGAGAACCCATTCCGAATTAAATCCGATTAAATTCTAAATATAATAATAATACCTTCACCGAAATTGCAAAAATTTGGCAAAGAATAATAACAAACGTTTAGTTTAAAAACTAAACGTTTGCTTAGTATTAAAAATTTACAGATTTAGGCACACACGAAAAGATCTAAATATAGTATAAAGAAAAACAAAAAAAAAAATACATAAAATTAATTATTTACTGTATTCATGTTTAAGTCTTAAACATAAATAAAATTCAAGCATTAAATAAACAATAAATATAATTTTAAAGCACATAGCTAAATTGTTTGCATTTTTTCGAATCTAGCAAGCTTTGATTTTTTCAGCAAAAAAATGGTCTCAAATTTTTTGGTATTTTTTGCTGAAGAAAATAATTTGTGTAAGCTTAGCTATCTGCCCAAAGATCTGACTGATTTTGATACGGAAGGAATCTTCAAGAACACGGCAGATATATTTTCTTAACGATATTTTCTCTCTGCGCTGCTGCAAGTCGAGTTTTACCAAGCGAACCGTAAGCCAGCTAATTTGGTGGAACTTGGTCACACTGTTCACAATATGTAGAGACGCTACAGTGCAAATATGTGAAATCCTAGAGTACCTTCGCTACTAAAAGCAGTTTGGAAACGCAATATATTGTTGATAGTAAAACTTTGAAGAACTTAAAAAATATGCCTCTTGGGACTTTCATATCATCTGCATCAGATTCCAATTCAAGAACTTAAAATATGCCTCTTGGAACTCTCACATCAGCTTCATCAAATAATAGATTCTATTCCAATTGTAGAACCTAAAAATAGAATCCTTTTAGCGTTTTCACATCATCTGCAACAGATGATAGAAAAGGAAAACCTGCGATAAAAAAATCCAATATGGTCACACTGCAATATGGACACACTCCAATGGCTGCTTCCAATTTCGATTGTAACTTAATTCAAAGTTTTTTTGTATCTTCATTTATTCAAGAAAAATACGCATAATTTTTTGATGTATATTGTATATTATAATGTTGTATATTATATATTAATAAAGAAGTATTCAACTGAACAACAGATTTATCCCAAGTGTCTTCGTGTGTGGAAGGATGTGGACTACCATCGACCTTTAAAAGCATTTGTAACATTTTCATGTAAAAGCAAGTTAACAACTACAACAATAATGAAAGTGTATTTTAAATTGTGTGTTTCTCCCGAATTTCGACTTCGCCAAGCTGCACGCCCTCCTGCGAGTCTCACAGGCTTCATAATAATATAATATTTGTACCGGGGCCCTCTAACATCATGCGTGGTTCCAATCATCGAAATTCCAACTAATATAAATGTCCTGTAATGTAGGTAAGAAAATGTTTAATTATAAACAAATTTATATCATTTATTTTATTTAGTTACAATTTTCTTGAAATTGACGAATTTCCATGTTTTTTATTTTAATTTTTTCGACTAAAATTTTGAATTTTGTTTTTTACAATTTGATGTGTTCCAAACGAAAGCCAAACGTAGAATGAGCTGTATAAAAATATGATTTTGTATAACAAATTTAAGTATAAAAACGAAGGTTGCTTGATTTGAGTTTTTTTTTTCTACAGTTTAGCCTGCTTAATGTGACCGTATTTAAGTTACTCAGCCACTGGAACAGTCTATGCGGCACTCTTTGGTGCAAATTCTGGGCTAACATCCAATCATAATCAACAAGGATATGCACATAAACGAGTTGACTTTCCAATATGACCAGAATGCCGCTGAGTTCCATGGAACTCTGACACAATGAAGTTTGAAGCACGTCCTCGCTGGACACTGGTCATCATCAGATTTTATATAGCTACGGTTTTAATTAGGTGTTTGCCGTAGGAACACTCGAAGGCGCGGCATTCGGTGAATCCGCGGCTAATCCCACTAATTGGGATATATGCCAACAGCTTTACAGGTAAACCACAACAAAAATGGAAAATGGTCGAGTACTGACAACTTTGAGATATCCTGCATCCATACCAGCTCTTATTAGTCGTTTCTTGGAAGTGCCTAAATTATCTTCCTCTACACATGTAATGGAAGAGGTTTTCTGATCAGCCAGGTCATCAGCGGGTGAAAAAATTTCAGCTCTCTAGGGGTTGGGATATCAGCCATATGCAGATTGCTTAAAAACGGAGCGGACGGTTTCCTGTGGCACGCCAACACTTATTAGTCCTTTCGCGGAAAGGTATTCAAGCAGGTTTAAGGTTTCAGACTCTGCCAAACACAGGTTGACATCAACAAAGACTAAGTCAGTCAAAATCTATTTTTGCAATAGCAAAGGGCTACATCTCGTTAACTAATCTCGTTGAAAAAGGGCGTGGATTCGTATCAGTTGCGTCTTAATAAACATGCATAAGTCTATCAGCCAAAATTTATATATCAAACCTCAAATAGCTATACCTCGAAAACTAAACATCCCAGAGCAAAAAGAAGCGTGATTTGCATATTTGTGATGGGTTACTACAAAGGCTTTGTAGACAAATTCATCTTTAAAACAAAGTCAAGACGGTTCATCTTGATTTCGCCGGTTCTGTAAAAAAAATATCTTTAATTTTCATGTGAATTTATTTTACTAATTTGACATTTAACCCAAAGCCTGCTACATTTTTCGTAGACTTTAAATCCAAAAGTTTGGGATCAACCTTTTGCTTAATAACCCTGGGCGAAGATTTTACATGGTGAATGTAAGAATGCGAACTTATGTTAAATAAATGGCACATAGATCATCTCTTCAGAAGTAGCAAGCCCATAGAATAGAGTACATTGATGCGAATTGACATCTCTTTAATCATATTTGTGCTATGTCTATATAATCATCCATCCAGCCACACTATGGCTCAATACGCTGATCTAAGAGCACCGTCATATCATCTTCTAACAAAGATGACACGGGATGACATTGACACAAAAGACAAAAAAAAGGGAAAGAGCTGACGATCTATACTGATGGTTCGAAGATGGATGAGGGCACAGGAGCAGGCATCTTCGCTGAAGAGCTTTCGACGAAGCATTTATTCCGCCTCCCCGACTGGTGAATCGTTTTTTAAACAGTTAAATACGTAGTCTGTCAAATGGCTAGACTTATTGGCAGCTTGGAAGGAATACCAAGGAACATTGTAATTCTTGTCGATAGGCAGGCTGCAATTAAAGCTCTGTCATTGCATACCATTAAGAGTAAGCTGAATCGTAACATATGCATATCAATCAATAACCCTCTGCTGGGATCCGGGTCACTCAGGTGTCCCTGGTAACGAGGCGGCGGGCGAGTACGCCAGTAACGGCTTAGCGCTGGCAGCTAACCTTGCGGTTACAGACATAAAAAGACTATTACAGAACAACATATGTACAGTTTTTGATCCTCTTCCACAATCTCTCCCTTTCTTCAATGCCTTTCCTTCATGGTCTCTGGGAGATCTCAGTCACCATCAGAGCTGCCTATACAACCTAACCTAACCTAATCACAAAAGACATCCCCGAGTCCAACAAAATTGAGGCATAAGGATACTTCTTATTGTAATATGCGTATATGTTTATGGCCGTCTGCTATTTGCCATTTTGTATCTGTGTCAGGTATCTGTGGTGTGTTACATCCGGGATAAGATACATCTCTGGAACAAAATCGAACGAATTCAAATCTTCACGCCTCCGGTTGATGCCCTCCATGGGGGTTGCGCGGTACCATCTTCGATTTTGTTATATTTGTATAGTCAAAGGAACAAATAAAATGTTTTCAGTTTCTTGTAGTGAGGTCCCACCTTAAAATATTAAACGTTAGTACTTGTTCCAAATAAATTTCTTTTGTGCTTACTTCAGTTTGTCATTGTATGTGAAAAATGTTTGCCAAAAATCGCTCTTTTTATTTTTAACTTAAAATTTTTATATAGTATTGATATTTAGTGTTTCGAGCATTTAGTAACAAATAGTAAAGTAATGTTGGGTTGCTTTTGTCTTAATGCCTATCTTATGTAAATTGGTTATAGTTCTTCGCCGTAATTAACGTCTCCGATTTCGATGTAAGTTATCTACAAACGCCCCTCGCACGAGTCCTCGCGGGCTGGGTCCTCCAGTGCTCTGGCGCGGTACCACTCATCGATAATCCAGATTTATGGGTATTGTCATCCTTGGCATATTTACGTAAATCGAAAATTCTGTTTTTGAAGTAAAATGTCAATTGTTAAAATAGTTATACAGCATAGGAAAAAATATTTGTTGCTTACCTTTTCATATGCAATTGGCTCAAAATTAAAAAAAAAAAATTTTAATTTAAAAAAATTTTTTTTTTTTAACGAAAATAATTTGGAATTTTGTTATATTTAGATGTGTTCCGAACGAGTACCAAACTTAAACAGTAAAAGCATTTGGAAATCCTTGGTATTGAATCAACTAGGCGCACTGCAATTCCTTAAAATACCGCGAAGCCAAAATTTTTCTGAAAAAGACATGGAGTCACTCTGTGATCTTAGCCAATTGGAATACTTAGATATCAGCCATTGCGATAAAGTGACAAACAACTTGGTAGTTCGTCTGGTAATTTCTAGTCAAAATCTATGTCAAATTTGTCTGACCTCTTGCGACAAAGTAGACGATGCACTAGTCTACGAAATTACTGACAAATTCAACTAAATTTTCCGACTAGACTAGACGCTTCAACGCGTACACGTGAGGATAAAAAGCGCTTACAATGATGATATGTGATGTTTCCAAAACGTTTGAATTGATTTTCGTGAGTATGTCATCAGACATAAAATCATGGCCATTCTTATTATTGTTTTCTTATAAATAGCATTCGAGTCTTGGATGATAACGCTTTTTGATGCATCCCGCAAAAATACAAGAATATTTCCGGCAAATATCTTATTGACTTTTATGCAAGTTGTTGTCGATGCAGGCAAATCCTTATCGGAAAATTTAGTTGAATCTTCTCAATAATTTCGTAGACTAGTCCATCGTCTAGTTTGTCGCAAGAGGTCAGACAAATTTGACATAGATTTTGACAAGAAATTTCAGACGAACTACCAAGTTGTTTGTCACTTTGATATCTAAGTATTCCGATTGGCTAAGATCACAGAGTGACTCCATGTTAATTATAATTTTTTACTTACCCATTTGTGTTTTTTTGTCAGTGTATAAGTTTTACTAAAAATTATTATTTTTAGTTTTCACGATTAATTTTGTTATATTTAGATGTGTTCCGAACGAGTAACAAACTTAAACTGAGCTCTGTGGAAATTCGATTTTAGGTAGCAACTTTGACAGTTTGTAGAATTTTTGAACAGGCCTACTTCGTTTTCGGCAACTATTAGGTAAATTTATTTTATTTTTATTCTTTTACAATGTTAATTCGGAGTACCATGATATTTCACTGTTGCATCTTAAGTATAGGTTCAATCAATAGTTTAATACCAAACTCGGCACAAAAGGGGCTAGGACCTCTCTTGCGGCTGTTCACCCTATGAAACCAAATTAAATAAAGTCGAATACAAACGGATCACTCACTAATCAAAGAAGTGAGAAAGTCACTGGTTAACTTAGGATCCAGGAATAAGCTCACGATTAGATGGGTTTCAGAATATAACAACATTTTTGGAAATGAGCTGGCGGATAAAGTTGCAAGGACCGGTGCAGCACACTGTGGGATTGATAACCACGTGGTATGGGACCTACTGAGAAAAGAGGTGAATAACAAATGAATGTTTCATTGGGAACAGAAGCCAGGACTTAAACAGTCAAAAAAAGTCATGATAACTAACGGGAAGAACACCGTAAGAATCCTGAAGGGCCTTCTGAAGGGACATTGTAGGCTCCGCATGTATTATGTGAATGTATGTCACTCGCCGCTAAAAGAAACAAGCTCCTGAGCATGTTCGTTCTCCCACCGGAGATCGTTGTTACTATAAGTCCAAACAAAATACTCCATACATGCAGGTCATAGGACTTTTGTGAGAGCTCTAAGCCATGAAGGGGGTACAATACAGTCCACTTGGGTCGCAGCACATTTTTACACCCAATCAACCACATGTGTCACCATTTAGCTGGATGTTCCAGAATTTTGCATTAATATATTATATATTAATAATATGTACATAATTTTTTAAACTATTGTAACAATTTGTAATAAATAATATTCCTTAAATATTATAATTAATTATCTTGCATTTATTATTTGATATATTACATAATTTATTATTATATTTAACTACCATTTTAAGGTAACACTTTGTATCTTATTTTCGCTGAATAAACTTTTCTACATAAATAATAAATGAAACTTGTATTATTTATTTTTTCCTATAAAAAGGAACAGCCGAGAAGAACTTTTGGATTAAAAAATATAAATAAATTGCTGGAAAACATAAAACAGAATTTGAAACAAGAAAAGGAAAGTAAAATAAACATGAAAACTTTAATCCAGTTTTACAGCGGGCGGGAATCCTTAATACAAACGCAAACAAAATGCATATGTGTATGTTGCCGCCCATAACTTTAATCTGAAAACAACTAAAAAAGTAAAAAACTATTTTTTTTTCCAATTTTTCCACACAAAATGGTCTTGAAGCCAGCTGATACTACCAGGCGAACAGAAATTCAGGAAATGCAGAAAGTAACTTCAAATTAGCAACTGAAAGTATGCTACATAATTTTTACATAAAAATTTATATTTTTCAAAAAGTGTAGCATACTTTTAGTGACAGCTTTAGAAAAAAATTTATTCTGCAGCTGCTTGCTTATGATTTCTGTTCGCCTGGTAGCTAAAATCAATTCTGAGTCAGACTTTTGAGAAAATCGATTTAAATTTTTTTTTTGCCAAATATTATGAAATTCAAATTTTTAATTTGAGCAACGACGGTCTTAGGTTAGTCCTTAGGTTTTAACCTACAAAATGTTTCTTTGATATATTTGTAGAGCCCAGAAACTGAAACAAAATATCCTTTTTTAAAAAAACAAAAAACCGCCTTTGTTTAATGTTAATTGATTTTTTTTTTATTTGAATAACAATAATAATGATAAAAAATATAATAAAATATTGTAATTTATAATTTTAGCCTGTTTATTAGACTTTTATTCTTTGATTAATTTTTTAACAAGCAGAAGACGGAAATATAAATCTTCTACTTTAAAAATTAAAAAAAAGTGGTTTTGTAAAAGGTATGTATATTATTATTTTTTGTTTTGGATTTTATTTTTATTTAATATATTAATTTTATGAGTTGGTTTTTATCTTTATTTATTTGTTGTTTCTTTCATTTTAAATTCTAGATTAAGACTGAATGTAACAAGCTTAACACATTCTAATAACTATAATTCAAGCTTTCCGACTCTAAATATAGATCAAAGCTTATCCAAGCTTAACCTAATTATCTTAAAGCTAATTCTCTCTTTTACTCTTACTGAGAGTATGTTAACTTGTATGCACACATCCGGCAGGATTTGGATTTAATAGAAGAAGTTATAATACCAGCTCAGAAATAAATGTAGCTTTTATTTCGCTGCTCATCCGTATAAGGCCTCTTTGGTGACGGATCTGAAACTAAAAGTTTAAGTATAATAAATTTGTAGAATTAAATTAATTACTGATTTGTGGCTGCCTAAGATGGGAAATTCCTGTTTTATAGAGAACAAGGTAAAATTAATCCACACTCAAGGGTTTTTTTTTTATTGCATTCAAGGTTCTTTTGTCAGTAGCAGCACTCAAATTTTTTCCGTAAAATGATTTTTAAGAGCATTCCGTCTTGAGCCTGGGATTAGCGATTTCAAAATCATAAAAATATTTGTAGCATTGAAAATTTCGCAAAATAAAAAAATATTATTTAGCAATGTTGGCTGCTTCGTCCTTTCTTTAACTTAAGGTCCATAAATTACAAGCCATTACAGTTTTCGATCGAAAAAGTAATTCTCGAAAAAATCAATAGGAAAATGTAAAAAAATATAATAAAAATCAAACATAACCCAACTTACAGTAACGCAAGTTTTGCAAAAAATTAAAAAATTTACTGAAAATACTTTTTGAAATATTTCATATCCTTTTTTGTTTGGTTTGGGTTGACAAAAATTGAAAATTAAGCTTCCGTAATATTTCAGCCTATATGAATTTGTTTAAGGTAACAGGCGAACAGCAGCGTTAACAGATAAACCAAATGAGTTCAATAAATGCTGGATCAGCTGTGCAGCGCCATAATAAAATTCACTCTCATACTGAAATCGAAGCTAAGAGAGTTAACAAGAAAGAGACAAATATATGACATTGTTACAACAACAGCTGTTGGAGCAGTAAAGCACTAACAAATGCAGTTAAATTTTTTGTTTATTTGTTTTATTGTTTACAGCTAATCATGTAAAATGGCGAACTTTTAATTGGCGAATCAAATTTCATAAATTTGCGGCTACTTGCTGTTAATTCTGTTCGCCTGGTAGATCAGTTTGATCGCTTTATTACAATTTTACAGCAGTTATTAATCAACTGCAATGAAATCAGTACAAGTGGTATATAATAAACAATATAATATTAAAATAGAGATAAAATCCTATGCTAAGTAGCAGGAGTACAGAAACTCTCACAGCCATTAAATGGTGGACTAGTTGTAATTAGCCATTTAAAAAACGCAGCGAAAAGCAACGGCACTTTTGAATATAATGCTCCCACTAAACTCAATTTTAAACAAAGAGCGGTGAAAGAGGACTGTAAAGTAAAATAACCGTTTAACAAAATAGTGGGATTTTGCTTGGCCAATCAACTTGCATTAACTTTATTATTTATTGCTGCGGCTACTGGCTATCTCTTTCTGTTCGCCTGGTGGATCAGTCTAATTAAAACGGATAGAAATTACTTATTATCTCAAGCTTCTTAGCTCAAGCTTGTACAAAACTCTAAACAACTTAAAGTCAAATGATAATAGAATTTGATAAATATCGAACTTTGAAAATACATACTATTTATCAAATCGGTTAAAAGTTAAAAATTGTGTAAAAGAGAAACATACGAACATCTTAAATACTTTATGTCTACATATCCACTCACACGGAATTCCATTTTGAGCAAAAAAACATAAATTTTTTTTTTCATATTCCTGCGGCAACTGCCAATGATTTCCATGCGCCTGGTAGATCACTTTGGCTTAAACAGGTAAAATACGCTCGGAATTTTGTGAACTAAATTATCAAGCCGGGCTGAAATGAGTTTATCAGCTCAATAAGTCACTAACACAGTGAGGTCAATAAGCGCCTACCCAGCGAGCATCGGCTGATTTTGCAGATCAGCAGCAAAACAATAAAATCAGCGTCTATAAGTTCGGCTCATGTTAGCCGAAGTTTAGAACAATTTTCTGCTTGTACATACCATCGTTGCCGAGTTAACAGGCGACCAAAAACAACAGAATAATTTCATTGTGGATCGGTTAAAAATAATTCTAACACACTAACAGGCACACTGACAAGCTGCGCCATTCACTCTTATACTCAACGCAATTTTAAGCAAAGAGAGCAAGACAGAGATACATAATGAGGGAGCTAAGTAAAGAATAAAGATGCATTAGCTTAACACAAAACTGATACAGCTATTTTTATTGCCTACTTTGTTGCACTGCGACCGTTACTCTAATCATACACAAAATGTTGGGCTTATGATTGGCCAATCAATTTATACAGGAAGATAGGAGCAGCGCAGCTCTGCATTTGAAAATTGACTATATCTACCTGCCTTAAACATTTGTGAAGATCGGCTTATTCAGTTATTTAAATAAAACGTATTTTACTGGTAAGTCGTACATAAATAATATTCCTTAAAAATTAGATTTAATGTTTTTGTATTAAGTAATAACTTTATTACATAATTTACTATTACATTTATATACCTATGTATTATTTATTTATTTAATACGGATTAATTGCGTTTATAAAACTAATTAATTTTGCAGAGAATTAATGCTTATGAGCTTACAGTATTATATTTTATATTATTGTTTAAATTAGGTTGTACATATCTAAGTACATATTTTATTTTTGTATAAAATTTGTTAAACTATTCTAAGAATATCTAATAAATAATATTCCTAAAATATTAGAATTAATATTTTTGTAATTCGTATTTGTTGCATTCCAAAATTTACTATTACATTTATATATGTATAGCCATAAAATTTTTCTTTGTCTATAATTTTGTAAACTATTTCGACAATTTTTAATAAATTACATTCCTAAGATATAAGAATTAATATTTTTTTATTTAGTATTTATTATATTACAAATTTTATATTATATTTATATACCCACATATTAAATTCTTATGAGCTATTTGCAGTTAACATTTGTATCTTATTTTCGTTGAATAAACTTTTCTATTTAAATAATTCATGAAATTTGCATTATTTATTTTTTTCCCTCACAAAGTAATAACCGAAAAGGAATTTTGGAATAAAAAGAAATATATAAAATGCTGGCAAATATAAAACAGAGTAGAAATAAAAAAAAAGTTAAATAAACATAAAAACTATAATCCAGTGTTACAGCGGCACAGAATCCTCAACACAAACGCAAAACAAAATGCATTTGTATATTTTTTGCCGACCACTGCTGCAATCTGAAAACAACTAAAAAAAAAAACAAAATTTTGTTTTAATTTTTCTATACAAAATGGTCTTGCAAGCAGCTGATACTACCAGGCAAAAGAAATGCAGAAAATGCAGAAAGCTACTTTAAATATGCAACTTAAGGTATGCTACATATTTTTGACATCAAAAAAATGTATATAAAAATGGTGCATACTTTGAGTGACAGTTTTAGAAAAATTGTGTTCTACAGCTGCTTGCTTATCATTTCTGTTCGCCTGGTAGATGAAATCCGTTCAGAGTCAAAATTTAGCAAAAAATCGATTGAAAATTTTTTTTTCTTTTGCCCAGGAAATTTAAATATTTGAATTTTATTAGCGGTTTTAGGCTGTTTACTTGGTTTGAAACAACAAAATGTAGCTTTCCATAGATGTCTGTCTGTCTCCACTCAGAATATTTGATATATTTTTAGAGCCTAGCAACTGAAAAGAAAAATATCCTTTTTAAAAAATAAAAACAGCCTTTGTTTAAAGTAATTGATTTAATTTTTATTTGAACAATAATAATACTGATATTTATACAAATTATAAGAAAATAACATAACTTACAATTTTAGCTTGTTTATTTTTATTATTTGTTTAATTTGGTTGGTTTGGTAATTTAGCCATTAAAAATTACAGAGTTAGATGCAAAAATTTTGTCAATTTAGGGTTTTAATAATAATTATAATAAAATATTGTAGTTTGTTATTTTAGCTTGTTTATTTTTATTATTTGATAAATTTAGTTTGTTTAACAATTTGGTATTTGTAAAATTTTTAGGAACCAGAAGTCGGAAATAAAAGTATTCTGTTTTAAAATTAAAAACAAAATGATTTTGGAGAAGCTATGTACTATACCGATCAAAAAGTTTTCCAAAATTTCCCCAAACTCAAATTGGCATTAAGAGGGAAGCGTTTTGTCACCATTGAGATCATCAAACACAATTCGAAGAAGGAACTCAAAACCATCCTTGCCCAGAAGTGTTTGGATGATTATATCAAGCTCAAATTATGACAAAATGTCAAAAACAGTCCTACCAACCTAATAAAAAAAGAAATAAACCGATTCATTTTGCGCAGGCCTTTTAAAAAACGCCTTTCCCGAAACTTTTTGATCTTAAGGTATATTTATTTAATGTAATATTTTACATTCATTATTAATATTTAATAGAATTAAACTATTTCTAAAAGTATTAAAAACTTTTGTGCTTCGTACATCAAAATATAAAATAATAAGCTAACGAAGCTACTGGGTTCATACCCCATTTATAAAGGATATAATCCTTTTCTTTTTAATTTTCAATAACTTTTCAAAAATTTTATTTCTTAGAACATTAATTAAAATGAATTTGATGAAATCATGATTAGCTGCTTGAGTAGGATTAGAAATTAATTTATTATTGACGTGACAACGTCTTAAATTAGGTTTGTATGGGTGGCACCATTGAAAAAGTATAACGATAACCGTAACGATAAGTCTAACGATAAATAATCGTAACGATAAGTGGCATTTTTATTTTTGGTTTGGGCTCTGCTCTTATCTATAAACGAACCAGCGACTTTTTGTGAATCGCAGCAACAAGCATCGCACAGCGTCAGCCGCACCGCTTAGCGCTCAGCACCAAACCGGCACTGCTCACAGCGGTGGCTATTTTTAGGTTTGAGTGAGCGCAACTGATTAACCCCAGCGGCGCATAGCCTCTGCGGTCTGCCGAAATACTGCATTACCTCCGCAGAAAACGTAATTGATTACAAGCGCTGCGTTTCGTTTGAGGGATTGTAAGCGGAGGCAAATAGAAAAGCAGTGATCTGCCGAAAATCTGCATTACAACTGCGGAAAAAGTAATGCACAAATAGAAACTCGCACTGCGCTACCTTAGCAACACAAAATTTTGTTATTTTGTTTGCATGCTAACAAGCATAGTTCGGCCTTTCTTCTGTCAAACCATTCGTTTATACCTTTTTATTTATTATCTACTGCCGAGAAAATTTTATTTTATTAAGAGATACGAAAACGTAAAGTCTGACAACTCGTTTCATAATTTCATGAAATATACGTATAATCTTGATTGCGTATCAAACGTTTCTAAGTCAACTACGTTAAAGGAAACAACCATCGACTTGACTTTCGCAAGACACATTACAGCAGAAACACTTCCTTTCATTTCCTATTTCTCCTATCATCGTCCTATCCTCAACAAAATCACTCAAATAGGAATTATTATTGTGCAATTTAATAATATTCATATCAATAAATATTCTACCGAGAAAAAGACGTTGTCACGTAAAATCTTCGCCCGTAAAACCGACTTTACAGGCAACAGTTTTTTTTTTTATTCCCTTGATATGAGATAATAATAATTTAATTCCTACGGAATCCTCGTTAAAATATTTTTTAACTCAAGCTTTAGCCTCAATTGTTATATTATTTTCTATTATTTTATTAATACTAAAAACTAATATTAACAATGAAATTAATTTATTATGAATTTCTATAATTTTATCTTCTCTACTTTTAAAAAGAGGAGCAGCTCCATTTCATTTTTGGTTTACCAATATAATAGAAGGATTAACATAAATAAATTCATTAATATTAATAACTTGACAAAAAATTGTTCCTTTATTGTTAATTTCGTACTTATATAAAAATAATATATTATTACTAACAATTATTTTATCTGTAATTATTAAACCAAGCATCTTTACGAAAACTTATGGCATTTTCTTCAATCAATCAATTTGGATGAATATTAATTTATAATAATTAATAAAAATATTTGAATAATCTATTTTATATTTTATTGGTTTTTATCATTTATTTATTATTTATATTTAACATTTATAAAATATACCATATCTAACAAATATTTGGTTAATTTATTAATAATAAATCAAATACATTTATTTTAATAATAAATTTTTTACCCTTAGTTCGTCCCCCCTTTTTAGGATTTTTACCTAAATGAATTATTATTCAACAATAAACATATTGTAATCAATACTTTTTATTAGTAATTTTAATAATATCAACTTTAATTACATTATTTTTTTATTTACGAATTTGTTATTTTGCTTTCTTATTAAATTATTACGAAAGTAATTGAAATATTAATATTCAATATTATATTTTTTTTAATTATATATTTATAACTTTAAGATTTTTTATAATTTTAAGATTTATAATTTTTTTATAATATTTTATATTCTTAGATTTAAAGTTAGTTAAAACTAATATCCTTCAAAGTTATAAATATAGGATTAACCTTTAAGCCTTAGTAAATTATTACTCATAATATCATTATTGACTATAATGCCTAAAATGATTAAAAATATACATATTTTCTTATAAATAGATTTACAATCTATCGCCTATATTTCAGCCACTTAATCGCGACAATGATTATTTCCTACAAATCATTAAGAGCTTGATCAGGAATAATTTGAGCATCTTTAAGAATTTTAATTCGAGCTGAACTTGGATATCCTGAAGCTTTAATTGGTGATGATTAAATTTACACCTGATATAGCTTTTCCTCGAATAAATAATATAAGATTTTGACTACTACCTCCAGCTCTTACTTTATTATTAGTAAGTAGTATAGTTGAAAACGGAGCAGGCACAGGATGAACTATATATGCTCCTTTATCTTCTGAAATTACTCAAGGAGCTTCAGTTGATTTAGCAATTTTTTCTTTACACTTAACAGGAATTTCTTCAATTTATTTTTAATAAGGAGCTGTAAACTTTATTCCTTCCCTTCTTTTAATTAGGTAACGCAATGGACCTCATGGTCTCTGGGAGATCTCAGTCACTATCAGAGCTGCCTATACAACCTAACCTAACCTGATCACAAAAGACATCCCGAAACTTGCAAAAATAAAATCAAGTCCAACAAAATTGAGGCGAAAGGATACTTTTTATTGTAATATGCGTATATGTTTATGGCCGTCTGCTATTTGCCATTTTGTATCTGTGTCAGGTATCTGTGGTGTGTGGTGTGTTACATCTGGGATTAGATACAACTCTGGAACAAAATCGAACGAATGCAAATCTTCACGCCTCCAGTTGATGCCCTCCAAGGCGGTTGCGCGGTACCATCTTCGATTTTGTTATATTTGTATAGTCAAAGGAACAAATAAAATGTTTTCAGTTTCTTGTAGTGAGGTCCCACCTTAAAATATTAAACGTTAGTACTTGTTCCAAATAAATTTATTTTGTACTTACTTCAGTTTGTCATTGTATGTGCAAAATGTTTAAACTTAAAATTTTTAACTTTTTATAATTTAGGTCTGCTTGCATCAAAGTCGAAACGTATACTGAGCTCCGTAGAAATTCGATTTAAAATGAAATATTTTGACATTTCCAAAAATGTTTAGCAGGGTTACTATGTTAAATCTGTTTGAAAACGGGTTCATCACACAGTGTTTCTCAGTCTTTGATATTTGCAAAAATTGTAGATCCTGGCTTCGTTGGCAGCACGACGGCGACATTGATATAGTTCCACGGATTCATATCCAGCGACAGGGCTACTGTGTTTGAATTGGTTGAGGGAATGTAGTGTGAATAGGGACCCAATAAACAACGGATTACATTGTAACCAGGGGCACAATGTACAGGCTGAAGCTCCTGCTGCTTTTCGGATCACTATCAGAGCTACTAACCAGTCGGGAGTGAATCGTGAGCAGAATGGAGGACCTTCTAACGGGCAACCAGCAGATCCTGTTCCTAATGGCAGACACTCTAACGCTGCTGCTTTTGGATCTGTCAATATTGAAATAAATGCAGAGAATATCCGGTCTGGACTTGATTATGAGCAGAATGGAGGACCTTCTAACGGGCAACCAGCAGATCCTGTTCCTAATGGCAGACCCTCTAACGCTGCTGCTGTTGGATCTGTCAATATTGGAGTAAGCACAGATAGCTTCTGGTCAGGTCTTAATTATGAGCAGAATGGAGGATTTTCTAACGGGCAACCAGCAGGTCCTGTTCCTAATGGCAGACCCTCTAACGCTGCTGCTGTTGGATCTGTCGATATTGGAGTAAACACAGCAAATTCCAGTCTGGATTTAATAATGAGCAGAATGGAGGATCTTTTAACGGGCAACCAGCAGGCCCTGTTCCTAATGAAAATCACGGAGAGGATAATGAAAGTTCCGAAGAGGCAGCAGTAGAATCACGATCAAGTACAGCCTGGCGTTGGATATTCGGCCCAAAATCAGATTTCAATTAAAACAGCTTAACTTGAAGAATAAATATGAAGCTCGTTCTATTTTGTCACCATTAAGTTTTTTACATCATAATCCATCTACAAACGCCCCTCGCACGAGTCCTCGCGGGCTAGGTCCTCCAGTGCTCTGGCGCGGTACCACTCATCGATAATCTAGATGGGTACTTATATGTCATCCTTGGTATTAACGTAAATCGCCAATTCTGTTTCTGAAGTAAAATGTCAATTGTTAAAATAGTTATACAGCATAGAAAAAAAATTTTTGTTGCTTACCTTTTCATATGCAATTGCGCACTGCAATTCCTTCAACTACCCCGAAGCCAAAATTTTTCTGAAAAAGACATGGAGTCACTCTGTGATCTTAGCCAATTGGAATACTTTGATATCAGCCATTGCGATAAAGTGACAAACAACTTGGTAGTTCGTCTGGTAATTTCTTGTCAAAATCTATGTCAAATTTGTCTGACCTCTTGCGACAAAGTAGACGATGCACTAGTTTACGAAATTATTGAGATCCAACTAAATTTTCTGACTAGACTAGACGCTTCAACGCGTACACCTGTGGATAAAAAGCGCTTACAATGATGATATGTGATGTTTCCAAAACGTTTGAATTGATTTTCGTGAATGTCATCAGACATAAAATCATGTCCATTCTTATTGATTTTTTTGTAAATAGCATTCGAGTCTTGGATGATAACGCTTTTTGATGCATCCCGCAAAAATACAAGAATATTTCCGGTTATCGATGCAGGCAAATCCTTATCGGAAAATTTAGTTGAATCTTCTCAATAATTTCGTAGACTAGTCCATCGTCTAGTTTGTCGCAAGAGGTCAGAAAAATTTGAAATAGATTTTGACAAAATTACCAGACGAACTACCAAGTTGTTTGTCACTTTATCGCAATGGCTGATATCAAAGTATTCCAAATGGCTAAGATCACAGAGTGACTCCATGTTAATTATAATTTTTTACTTACCCATTTGTGTTTTTTTTGTCAGTGTATAAGTTTTACTAAAAATTATTATTTTTTGTTTTCACGATTAATTTTGAATTTTGTTATATTTAGATGTGTTCCGAACGAGTAACAAACTTAAACTGAGCTCTGTGGAAATTCGATTTAAAGTAGCAACTTTGACAGTTTGTAAAATTTTTTAACAGGCCTACTTGGTATTTGGAAATCCTTGGTATTGAATCAACTAGGCGCACTGCAATTCCTTTAACTACCCCGAAGCCAAAATTTTTCTGAAAAAGACATGGAGTCACTCTGTGATCTTAGCCAATTGGAATACTTTGATATCAGCCATTGCGATAAAGTGACAAACAACTTGGTAGTTCGTCTGGTAATTTCTTGTCAAAATCTATGTCAAATTTGTCTGACCTCTTGCGACAAAGTAGACGATGCACTAGTTTACGAAATTATTGAGATCCAACTAAATTTTCTGACTAGACTAGACGCTTCAACGCGTACACCTGTGGATAAAAAGCGCTTACAATGATGATATGTGATGTTTCCAAAACGTTTGAATTGATTTTCGTGAATGTCATCAGACATAAAATCATGTCCATTCTTATTGATTTTTTTGTAAATAGCATTCGAGTCTTGGATGATAACGCTTTTTGATGCATCCCGCAAAAATACAAGAATATTTCCGGTTATCGATGCAGGCAAATCCTTATCGGAAAATTTAGTTGAATCTTCTCAATAATTTCGTAGACTAGTCCATCGTCTAGTTTGTCGCAAGAGGTCAGAAAAATTTGAAATAGATTTTGACAAAATTACCAGACGAACTGCCAATGTGTTTGTCACTTTATCGCAATGGCTGATATCAAAGTATTCCAAATGGCTAAGATCACAGAGTGACTCCATGTTAATTATAATTTTTTACTTACCCATTTGTGTTTTTTTTGTCAGTGTATAAGTTTTACTAAAAATTATTATTTTTTGTTTTCACGATTAATTTTGAATTTTGTTATATTTAGATGTGTTCCGAACGAGTAACAAACTTAAACTGAGCTCTGTGGAAATTCGATTTAAAGTAGCAACTTTGACAGTTTGTAAAATTTTTTAACAGGCCTACTTGGTATTTGGAAATCCTTGGTATTGAATCAACTAGGCGCACTGCAATTCCTTAAACTACCCCGAAGCCAAAATTTTTCTGAAAAAGACATGGAGTCACTCTGTGATCTTAGCCAATTGGAATACTTTGATATCAGCCATTGCGATAAAGTGACAAACAACTTGGTAGTTCGTCTGGTAATTTCTTGTCAAAATCTATGTCAAATTTGTCTAACCTCTTGCGACAAAGTAGACGATGCACTAGTCTACGAAATTATTGAGATCCAACTAAATTTTCTGACTAGACTAGACGCTTCAACGCGTACACCTGTGGATAAAAAGCGCTTACAATGATGATATGTGATGTTTCCAAAACGTTTGAATTGATTTTCGTGAATGTCATCAGACATAAAATCATGTCCATTCTTATTGATTTTTTTGTAAATAGCATTCGAGTCTTGGATGATAACGCTTTTTGATGCATCCCGCAAAAATACAAGAATATTTCCGGTTATCGATGCAGGCAAATCCTTATCGGAAAATTTAGTTGAATCTTCTCAATAATTTCGTAGACTAGTCCATCGTCTAGTTTGTCGCAAGAGGTCAGAAAAATTTGAAATAGATTTTGACAAAATTACCAGACGAACTACCAAGTTGTTCGTCACTTTATCGCAATGGCTGATATCAAAGTATTCCAATTGGCTAAGATCACAGAGTGACTCCATGTTAATTATAATATTTTACTTACCCATTTCTGTTTTTTTTGTCAGTGTATAAGTTTTACTAAAAATTATTATTTTTTGTTTTCACGATTAATTTTGAATTTTGTAATATTTAGATGTGTTCCGAACGAGTAACAAACTTAAACTGAGCTCTGTAGAAATTCGATTTTAGGTAGCAACTTTGACAGTTTGTAGAATTTTTGAACAGGCCTACTTGGTTTAAAAAATCTTATAAAGGGCCTACTTCGTTTTCGGGCAACTATAAGGTAAATTTATTTTTTTGTATTCTTTCACAATGTTAATTCGGAGTACCATGATTTTTCACAGTTCCATCTTAAGTATAGGTTCAATCAATAGTTTAATACCAAACTCGGCACAAAAGGGGCTTGGAGCTCTCTTGCGGCAGTTCACCCTACGAAACCAAATTAAGTAAAGTGTAATACAAACGGATCACTCACTAATCAAAGAAGTGAGAAAGTCACTGGTTAACTTAGGATCTAGGAATAAGCTCACGATTAGATGGGTTTCAGGATATAACAACATTTTTGGAAATGAGCTGACGGATAAAGTTGCAAGGACCGGTGCAGCACACTGTGGTATTGATAACCACGTGGTATGGGACCTACTGAGAAAAGAGGTGAATGACAAATAAATGATTCATTGGGAACAGAAGCCAGGACTTAAACAGTCAAAAAAAGTCATGATAACTCACGGGAAGAACACAGTGAGAATCCTGAAGGGCCTTCTGAAGGGACATTGTAGGCTCCGCAGCCACTTAAACACAATTGGCGTAACGGATAGTGAACTAGGTCGCTTCTTTAGCATGGAGGAAGAAACTTCTTCGCATGGAAGAAACAAGCTCCTGGGCATGTACGTTCTCCCACCGGAGATCGTTGTTACTATAAGTACAAACAAAATACTGCATACATGCAGGCCATAGGATTTTTAGGAGGGCTCTGAGCCGTGAAGGGGGTACAATACAATCCACTTGGGTCGCAGCACATTTTTACACCCGATCAGCCAGATGTGTCACCATTTAGCTGGATGTTCCAGAATTTTGCAATAATATATATAATAACATATTCCATTTACTTATGTATTTTATTTATGCACATAATTTTTTAAACTATTGTAACAATTTCTAATAATTTATATTCATTAAATATTATAATTAATTATCTTGCATTTATTATTTAATATATTACATAGATTACTATTATATTTAACTACCATTTTAAGTTAACACTTTGTATCTTATTTTCGCTGAATAAACTTTTCTACTTAAATAATCAATTGAACTTGCATTATTAATTTTTTCCTATAAAAAGGAACAGCCGAGAAGAACTTTTGGATTAAAAAATATATATAAATTGCTGGAAAACATAAAACGGAATTTGAAACAAAAAAAGGAAAGTAAAATAAACATGAAAACCTTAATCCAGTTTTACAGCGGGCGAGAATCCTTAATACAAACGCAAACAAAATCCATATGTGTATGTTGCCGACCATAACTTTAAGCTTAAAACAACTAAAAAGTTAAAAAACTATTTTTTTTTTCTAGTTTTTCCATACAAAATGGTCTTATAGCCAGCTGATACTACCAGGCGAACAGAAATTCAGGAAATGCAGAAAGTAACTTTAAATTAGCAACTAAAAGTATGCTACATAATTTTTACATACAAATTTGTATTTTTTAAAAAGTGTAGCATACTTTTAGTGACAGCTTTAGAAAAATTTTTATTCTGGAGTTGCTGGCTTATGATTTCTGTTCGCCTGGTAGCTAAAAACCATTCTGAGTCAAAATTTTAAGAAAATCGATTCAAATTTTTTTGCTTAATGTTCAGGAAATTCAAATTTTTAATTTGAGTAACGATCTTAGGCCGATCATTAGGTTTCTTTCCATCCAGATTATTTGATATATTTTTTGAGCCCAGCAACTGAAACAAAATATCCTTTTTGAAAAACAAAAAATCGCCTTTGTTTAATGGTAATTGATTTTATTTTTATTTGAACAACAATAATAATATTTGTAAAAATTATAATAAAATATTGTAATTTACAATTTTAGCCTGTTTATAAGACTTTTATTATTTGATCAATTTTTTAACAAGCAGAAGACGGAAATATAAATCTTCTACTTTAAAAATTAAAAAAAAAAGTGGTTTTGAAAAGGTTTTTTGATTTGGATTTTATTGTTATTTAACATATTAATCTTATGAGTTGGTTTTTATCCTTATATATTTTTTGTTCCTTTCGTTTTAACTTCTAGATTAACACTAAATGTCTAGCTTAACAACGCTGCTTATCCGTATTAGGCCTCTTTGGTGACGTTTCTGAAACTAAAGGTTTAAGTATAATAAATTTCTAGAATTAAATTAATTACTGATTTGTGGCTGCCTAATATGGGAAATTCCTGTTTTATAGAGAACAAGGTAAAATTAGTCCACACTCGAGGGTGTTTTTTTTTATTGCATTCCAGGTTTTTTCCGTAAAATGATTTTTAAGAGCATTCCGTCTTGAGCATGGGATTAGCGATTTCAAAATCATAAAAATATTTGTAGCATTGAAAATTTCGCAAAATAAAAAAAATATTATTAAGCAATGTTGGCTGCTTCGTCCTTTCTTTAACTTAAGCTCCATAAATTACAAGCCATTTAAGTTTTTGATCGAAAACGTAATTCTCAAAAAAAAAACCAATAAGTAAATGTAAAAAAATATAATAAAAATCAAACATAATCCAACTTAGAGTAACGCAAGTTTTGCAAAAATTAAAAATTTAACTAACTTTTTGAGATATTTCATATCCTTTTTAATTTGGTTTGGTTTGTCAAAAATTTGGAATTAAGCTTCCTTAATATTTTTGCCTAATTACATTTATTTAAGGTAACAGGCCAACAGTAATGTTAACAGATAAACCAAATTCATTCAATAAATGCTGGATCAGCTGTGCAGCGCCATATTTACATTCAATATCATACTGGAATCCAAGCTAAGACAGTTAACCAGAAAGAGACAAATATATGCCATAGTTACAACAACAGCTGTTGCAGCAGTAAAGCACTAAGCGAATGCAGTTAAATTTTTTGTTTATTTGTTTTATTGTTTACAGCTAATCATGTAAAATGGCGAACTTTGAATTGGCGAATTAAATTTCATTGCGGCTGCTTGCTGTTAATATTGTTCGCCTGGTAGATCAGTTTGATCGCTTGATTACAATTTAAAAGCAGTTATTAATCAACTGCTTAACAATTTGAAACTAAATCAGTAATGGGTATTATAAATAATATTATAATAAAATAGATATACAATCCTATGCTAAGTAACAGGCAAACAGAAACTCTCACAGCATACGTTTCCGCCATTAAATGGTGGACTAGCTGCAATTATTTTAATATCATGCTCCCACTAAACTCCATTTTAAACAAAAAGCGGTAAAAGAGAATTGTAAAATAAAATAACTGTTTGATATCATAAACAAAATAGTGGGTTTTTGATTGACCAATCAAAAGGCATTAACTTTACTATTTATTTCTGCGGCTACTTGCTATCTGTTTCTGTTCACGTGGTAGAACAGATTAATTCAAACAGATAAAAATTACTATTATCTCAAGCTTATTAGCTCAAGCTTGTACACACTCTTTAGAACTTAAAATCAAAAGATATTAGATTTTAATGAATGTATTGAACTTTTAAAATATATAATTATTAAATAGATTAAAAGTTGTGTAAAAGATAAACATACGTGCATCTCAAATAAGGTATATTTATATTTCAATTCAGTCGGAATTTAATTTTGAGCAAACAAAATGGTTTGATTTGCCAATCAAAATGCAATAATTTTATTTTTCGTATTTCTGCGGCTACTGGATATTGGTTTCTGTTCGCCTGGTAGATCACTTTGCTTAAACAGTTAAAATAGGATCGAAATTTTATGTTAACAATTATCAGGCCACGCTGAAACGAACTTATGAGCGCCATAAGTTCTAACACAATGTGGCCAAGAAGCGCCTACCTAGCGGGCATCAGGAGCGAAACAAAAAATCAGCGCCGATAAGTTCGGCTAATGTCAGCCGAAGTTTAGAACAATTTTCTACTTGTATTTAACATCGTTGCCGAGTTAACAGGCGATCAGAAACAACAAAATAAAATTATTTCATTGCGGATCAGTTAAAAATAATAGTAACATACTAACAAATAGTCACACCGACAAGCTGTGCCATTCACTCTTATACTGAACGCCATTTTAAGCAAAGAGTGGAAAGAGAAAGACAATGAGAGAGTGATGTAAGGAGTAAAGCTGCGTTTGCATTTTACACCAACACAAAACTAATACAGTCATTTATATTGCCTACTTTGTTGCACTGCGACCGTTACTCTAATCATACACAAAATGGTGGGTTTCTGCTTGGCCAATCAACTTGCAATAGCTTTATTATTTATTGCTGCGACTACTGGCTATCTCTTTCTGTTCGCCTGGTAGATCAGTTTAATTTAAACAGATAGAAAATACTTAATCCGTACGACATAGTACGAAATTTCCCAAGCTGTTCAACTTCTTAAGAACTTAAAATCAAAAGATATTAGATTTTGATGAATATCGATCTTTTAAAATATATATGTATATTTATCAAATAGGTTAAAAGCAGGGAGTACTAAAATATAAAGAGGCGAAGATTCTCTCTTAAGTGTAAGCCTCCGAAAAATTGCGTGCCACATGGGGTCGGAAACACAATGGTTGAATATGCTTTTACACCAAGCGTTCCCATCTGGCGCACTATCTTTCAACGGGAAAAAAACTTTTTTAGTTGTTTCGTCTCTATATATTTTAGTACTCTCTGTGTAATATATACATATACAAACATTTCAAATACGGTATATTTATATTTCCACTCACGAATTCCATTTTGAGAAAAAAAAAACAAAATACATAGAATGGTTTAATTGGTCAAGCAAAATGGAATAATTTCATTTTTCCTATTTCTGCAGTTACTGGCTATGGATTCTTTTAGCCTGGTAGATCGCTTTGACTTAATAAAAGGTAAAATACGCTCGAAATTTTGTGTAAACTATTATCACGCCGCGATGAAATGAACTAACACAGTGTGGTCAAAAAACGCCTACTCAGCGGACATCAGCTGATTGTCCACATTAGCAGCAAAACAAAAAAATCAGTGCCGATAAATTCAGCTCCTGTCACCCGAAGCTTAGAACAATTTTCTGCTTGTACCATCGTTGCCGAGTTAACAGGCGACCAAAAACAACAGAATAATTTCATTGTGGATCGGTTAAAAATAATACTAACACACTAACTAACAGGCACACCGACAAGCTGCGCCATTTACTCGCAAAGAAATCAACGTGAAAAGGGATAGATAGAGTGATGTAAAGAACAAAGCTGCGTGGGCATATTACACAAAACACAAAACTGGTGCAGTTATTTATATTGCCTACTTTGTTGCACTCTCTACGTTAGGCTAAACATAAACAAAATGGTGGGCTTTTGGTTTTCCAATCAATTTGGATATCTTAAGTTTCTGTGTTGCTGTTATTAACTACCGTTGCTTCTGTTCGCCTGGTACATATAGTTATACAGGAAGTGAAAGCAGCGCAACTCTATATTTGAAAATTGGCTATATCTGCCTGCCTTAAACATTTGCGAAGATCGGTTTATTTAGAAATTTAATGTAAGCGTAATAAATATAATAAATAAATAATATTCCTTAAAAATTAGACTTAATATTTTTGTATTAAGTATTTACTATATTATATAATTTACTATTACATTTATATACCTACATATTAAATTCTTGTAATAATACTATTGTAACAATTTCTAATGAAAAATATTCTTTAAATATTACAATTGAAATGTTTTTTATTATTTACTTTACTACATAATTTACTATTGTATTTATGCGCTATTTGCAGTTAACATTTGTATCTTATTTTCGTTGAATAAACTTTTCTATTTAAATAATTCATGAAATTTGCATTATTTATTTTTTTCTCTTACAAAGTAATAGCCGAAAAGGAATTTTGTATTATAAAGAAATATATAAATTGCTGGAAAATATAAAACAGAGTAGAAATAAAAAAAAAGAAGTAAAATAAACACAGAATAATCAACACAAACAAATTAAGCCGCAACGCGTTAAGTTTAAAAAGTGAAATTTGGTCTAAAATTTGTTTTCACCATTCTGCATCGAATTGCATCATAACTTCTCAAAAATCGCTGGGGGCAGTTTCCAGTACCTTATCCAGCTAGACCCTTTTTAAGACAAAATAAAAATTTATAAATTAATAAACTATAAAATTGTATAGTATTATATAATATATTAACATAATAAAAATTAATTATTAATCCACACATACACACATATATATCGGCGAAAATAAGGGAAGCGGGCCACTTTTTTGGCGACCTTCTCCGATTCTAATGATTTTACACAGTTGATAGAGCTACTAGCCATGAGTAACTAGCGTGTCCAGAGGGATTCGCAAAATTTCTATAGCACATAGGGTGTTTTTTTGTGAATTCTTAGTTGCGAGCAAACAGAAGTACAACGTTCTTTAACTGCTAGATTAGGTGGCACGATAACCGATTCAATATGGCTTTTATAAGAGGCAAGCTATACCACCTAAAGCCAAAAATTGCTATCAAAAAGCCGTTCGGTACTCCACTGAAAATCAAAAGCCTCGCAACTTCTTTTTTGAAGATAAATAATAAATAATTAGTAATTTTTAATAATATTCTATGCCCTATTGTAATATTCTTTTTATTTAATTAGTGTTTTGTAGCATTAAGTAACTTGTGTATAGTAAGTAAAGTGATGCCTATCTACTGTGAATCGGTATAACGTAGTAAATAGTATTGGTATAGTTCTTCGAAATTAGAAAGTTTTCCGATTTCGATGTAAGCCATCTACAAACGCCACTCGCACGAGTCCTCAGTGCGGACTGGGTTCTCCAGCACTCTGGCGCGGTACCACTCATCGATAATCCAAATTTATGGGTATTGTCATCCTTGGTCTATTAACGTAAATCGAAGATTCCGTTTCTGGTAATAAAATGTCAATTGTTAAAATAGTTATTCAGCATAGGAACAACTTTTTGTTGCTTACCTTTGTCTGATATTTATTTGGCTCAAAACTTAAAAATAAAAAAAAATAATTTCGTTATAATAATAAGTCAAAAATAAAATTTTTGATTAAATAAAATTTATAAAAAAAAGTATTTTTTGTCGGCATTAATTGCAGCTATAAATTGCCTAAGAACGTTTATAATATAATTTGTGCAATATAAATATAGTAAGTATTAAAAAATACTTTTTTACCACGCAAAATACATATATCGAACCGCACCACTCGAAAGCGTGATTAAATCTAATGAACAATTTTAATATACTCAATATAATATAAATCACTAACAGTAACAATCACAATATAACAACTAAAACGAGATAAACAATATTAAAATCTATGAAGAAGTTGCGTTTTAAGACAACTACTGTTTGAACGAGTTGTGAATTATAAGCTGCACTAAGAGTTAACGTAAACATTATTATCAGAATTTTTATTAGTTACAAAGAATTTGGTAGTGCTAAAGAAGCTATGAAATACCCTGAACCAATGACGTATTTATAGGTCTTAGCAAAGTGGCTCAAATTTGATAATTTTTGGCAATAACAACTGAAGTTCGTTCGCAACTTGATGAACACGTTGGAGTCTGCCCTAAAGTTACCTAAAGTATAAGTAGAGTGATTTGAGTTGCTCTCGGGGATGATAAGAGTGGGCTACACCAAAAAAACTTTCTCGTGAAAAATGTGAAGAAAGATTTACTTGGTTAGGCTGTGAGATGTTGGGGAAGGATTTTTGATCCGACATAGCTTGGAAGTGATTTGGGTCGGAAATATTCCTACCAAAATGTATCCTTGAGAAATATTGTAACTTAATTAGCCCACAATAAACATCATTTGAGAGTGTTTATTACGACTACTCCGTTAGATCGCAAAGTATTTCCTAGAAGTAAAGGGAACCTTACTCCGTAGGATCATTCTTGACTTATTATCGTAAATATAAAAACATGAAGTTGTGTACGATGATAAAAGACATAGATAGACTTAAGCAGATTAATCTCCGCTCAAAAAACAGGCACAACTTGACTTGTAGTTTTTATTCAAAACTATTTCAAAGCTTCTTAGCTTCCTTCAGTGATTGATTTGACAGAGTTGCCACCCACAGCCGCCTTCCCAGAAAAAGATTTAACATAGTAGCCATGTTTAACATGTTTTGAAATGTCAAAATCGTAATTTTAATACGAATTTCAACAAAGCTTACTCTACGGCTTGACCTCGTTCGGAACAAAATTCTAAATTAAAAGTTAAAACTAAACATTGTACAATCCCTCTGGAAACATCACCTATTGCAGATCGACATGATGGACACCTGAAGTCTACGCTTTCCTTGAATCCATATACTTGTATGCGCGAATAACAAACATCACTGGGCAGATGTCCATGGCGGCATTTATAAAATGTATCCGGATGCGGCAGCTCCTTGCATACAATGCACAACTTAGTATCTGCCTAATCTTCTTCCAAACGCCGCCTTTTACTCGGATTCAACTTGTCATCATGGCTCTCTGAGTTCGACATTCTCAAAAATGGGGATCCAATTTGCAACATTTACATGAAATACTTTTTATTTTGATACACCGACTAAAAAACACAATAATCGGTAATTTTAGGCAGTTTATATCCTTTCCTAGAAACAAAATCGAGGAATGGTACCACGCAACCGGGTTTGAGGGCCCAGACCGCCACTGCGTGACTCACGCGGACGGCATGCAGTTGGCATCGGTTCTATTTTGTTACACAGCAGCAGACCCTTCAGGCGTGACTCGCAAAGAGGCGTGTTGATTGGTGTTCGGTCGAAATCTGATTAATTCAGATTACGTCGCAAACAGATCAAAATGTAATAGAAAAGTATACATACGGCGGCCACAACCAAAGAATTAGATTTCAAATAAAATAAGAAAACCAACCAACTTCAATTATACCATTTTTTTACGATTAAGAATCTTCTACACCCTCGTCAGTTCCTTTATACTAATTTTGTGCCATAACTTCCACAATATTCTTATAATTTTTCTTGGTTACTAAGAAATTGGGAGTTCTACAAAAGTGTCTACCCGGCTATAGATTACCCTGAACCAATGTGGTTTTTATTGGTCTTAGCAAAGCGGCTCAAATTTGGATAATTTTTGACAATAACTCCCGAAGTTGCTATAGGGTTTTAATAAAGAGAAGATGCTTATCAGCAAGTTTTAACTTGTTTCTTGGGAAGGATTTGAAGTAATTAGTAAAGACTAAAAAGACAGAGGCTGACTGGTACCCTTAACTTAAAAAGACATTGTGTATTTCAGTCTACCAGTTTTGGTGATTATTTCGGTGCAGTTAATTGTGAAGGAGTCTAGGAAAGTCCCTTTTTATACCCATTATCCAAGGAAGTACAGAAGGACTATAAAGTTTGTGCAAGCAGAAAAAGCAGCAGTCGGCCCCTAAGCTACCTAAAATATAAGCAGAGTGATTAGATCACTCTGTCTGTCAATCCCTGAGAAACCCTATATCTCGGGGATGATAAAAGCTGCACCAACCAAACTTTCTTAAAGAAATGTGCGATTTTGGGGAAGCTATTTCCGGAAAGGGCCAGTGGGAGACAATTCAGTCAAATCAAAGCACTTTTACGGGCGCAAACACTCGTCAAACCAACGACGCTTGATATTTTCATTTTATTTCATAGGCGGGTCTTCTGTTGCGATGACATTGACAGAACCAAAATGAGTACCACGAAAGACATCCTGAGATATTCCTTCGGTAGTTGCTGGACAGCCATTTTTTACTTTATATCAGGTTTCAATGAAGCTTCTTGAAGTTGTCCAATTCAGTATTAATAACTGCTCAGCAGATGATGTGCATCCCAACATATGCAGAATTCCACAGCCCAAAACAAAAACAAATGATGAAACTGGTTGCATATTTAATGGCATCCTGATCAGAACTCGGACAACAGAAGCCCTTCCGCATAATTCTAAATAGCAAAGGATTCCAAATGCATCAAGGAAATGTATAAATGTAGGGAAATAGTGTTTATAGACAGTCGGTAGATGTCATATCCTGAGGTTTTTCTAATTCTAATTCTTATGTTAAATGCAAACCCACACAATTTTATTGAAATTGGACCATTTAATGGAGATTTTTAAAAAATCGTTTGATGAGCAATGCTGACATTTTTATATTTACCTACAAAATGAATCCATTTTTTTCATCATCAAACCAAAAAGTACGTCTTTTAATAAATATTATAAAAATTAACAATAATTTTTTTGTTTTATTTTTTTTAACATCGTTCCACCAAATCGATTTGATTTAAATTCACACCATATAAAGTATAAAAACACATGTTTAAAAAAAAATGGTAATTGACATATTTAAGGAACATACTTAAAAAAAAATAAGAAAATTTCAAAAATTTGGCTCCAAAATATTTAGTAGTTTAGTCGCAATTATGTACACGTGAAAAACACGTTTTTTTAAATTAAGCCGCAACACGTTAAGTTTAAAAACTTAAATTTTGTCTAAAAATTTTTTTTGCCATTCTGCATCGTAAGTAAAGTAAATGATGTAATTATTACTTTTTAAAAATCGCTGGGGGCAGTTTCCGGTACCTTATCCAGCTAGACCCTTTTTATTTTAAATTTTTGTAGCATAATTCTAGTTGCTAATTTCAAGTTGCTTTTTGCAATTTCTGCATTTCTGTTCACCTGGTAGTATCAGTTCCTTGCACTTTTTGTATGGAAAAATTGGAAAAAATGTTTTTTTTTTTTATTTATTTTCAAATTGTTTTTTTTACGTTTGTATTTTAGATTTTGTACCGCTGTATCGTGTGCACACATGCAAGCGTTTTGTGTACAACACAGTCCATGTGAGCCATAGGCTCTTGCGATAGGATCGTGCCATCCCATAGATTAAAATTTCCATGTTTAATAATTCCTTTTTATTATTTTAAACTCGGTCATATATTTACCAGCAATTTATATAAACTTTTTTCTCGGCTAATACTTTTTAAAACGAAAAAAAAATAAATAATGCAAGCTTTAAATATTATTCAAATAGAAACGTTTGTTCAATGAAAATTATATGCAAAATGTTTGCAAAAAATAATACATAAATATAGTAGTAAATTATGAAAAATATTAAAAACAAACATTTTAATTGTAAAGTTTTAGGAATATTATTCATAAGAAACTGTAACAATAGTATACAAAATTATATACAAGAATAAAATATATAGATATCTAAATATAATAGTAAATTATGTAATACATTAAATACTTATTACAAAAATATTATTTCAAATATTTTAGGAATAATATTTATTAGAAATTGTAACAGTAGTTTACAAAATTATACAAAAAACCAATTATTTGGGTATATACATATGTAATAGTAAATTATGTACCATAGTAAATACTTAATACCAAAATTATAAATTTAATATTTAAGGAATATTATTTATGTATGATTTACCAGTAAAATACATTTAATTTAAATTACAAAATAAACCGATCTTCATAAATGTTGAAGGCAGGCAGATATAGTAAATTTTTAAATATGGAGCTGCACTGCTCTATCCTCCTGCATAACTATGCTTAGTTTATGTACCAGGCGAACAGAAGCAAAAGCAATTAATAACGCCATCAAAACTTAAGATCTGCAAATTGATTGGCAAATCAAAAGCCCACCATTTTGTACATGATTAGCGTAACGGTCACAGTGCAACAAAGTAGGCAATATAAATAACTGTATCAGCTCATGCAGCTGTATTCTTTATACCACTCTCATTATCTAGCTCTTTCCACGTTGCCCTCTTTGCTTAAAATCGCGTTCAGAATGAGAGTGAATGGCAGCTTGTCGGTGTGACTATTTGTTAGTGTGTTACTATTATTTTTATCTGATCCACATTGAATTAATTTAATACTGTTGTTTCTGGTCGCCTGTTAACTCGGCAACGAGCAGAAAGTTGTTCTAAACTTCGGCTGACAGGAGCTGAATTTATCGACACTGATTTTTTTTGTTTTGCTGCTATTCTGTAAAATCAGCTGATGCCCTCTGGGTAGGCGCTTTTCGATCACACTGTGTTAGAACGCTGATTAGCTTATTTCTGTGCGACCTGATAATTGTTTACATAAAATTTCGAGTGTGTTTTACCTGTTTAACCTGTCAAAGTGATCTACCAGGCGAACAGAACTAACAGCAAGTAGCCGCAAATTTATGAAATTTGATTCGCCAATTTAAAGCTCGCCATTTTACATGATTAGCTGTAAAGAGTAAACAAGCAAAAAATGTAACTGCATTCGTTTAGTGCTTGCTTTACTGCACCAACAGCTGTTGTTGTAACAATGGCATATATTTGTCTCTCTCTGGTTAACTATCTTAGCTAGGATTTCAGTATGAGAGTAAATTTAAATATGGCGCTGCACAGCTGATCCAGCATTTATTGTATGCATTTTTTATCTGTTAACGTTGTTGTTCGCCAGTTAACTTAGAAAAATTCATATAGACTGAAAAATATCGGAAGCTTAATTCAACATTTTTTTCAAACTAAACCAAATTAAAAATACTTAGAAATATTTCAACAAGTTATTTTAATTAATTATAAATTATTTTAAGTTGGATTAATTTAATTAATTAATTGATTTGTATTATATTTTTTACATTTGCCTATTGCCTATTTTGAGGATTAAATGATTAGAAATATTTCAACAAGTTATTTTAATTAATTATAAATTATTTTAAGTTGGATTAATTTAATTAATTAATTGATTTGTATTACATTTTTATTTGCCTATTGCCTATTTTGAGGATTAAATGATTAGAAATATTTTAACAAGTTATTTTAATTAATTATAAATTATTTTAAGTTGGATTAATTTAATTAATTAATTGATTTGTATTATATTTTTTACATTTGCCTATTGCCTATTTTGAGGATTAAATGATTAGAAATATTTCAACAAGTTATTTTAATTAATTATAAATTATTTTAAGTTGGATTAATTTAATTAATTAATTGATTTGTATTATATTTTTTACATTTGCCTATTGCCTATTTTGAGGATTACGTTTTCGATCAAAAACTTAAATGGCTTGGAATTTATAAAGTTTAAGTTAAGCAGTCAACATTGCTAAATAATATATTTTTTTTAATTTGCGAAATTTTCAAAACTACAAATATATTTATGTTCTCTGTACAAAGGAATTTTTCTTCTTAGGCAGGCACAAATTAGTTATATGTACCTACTATATACGAATTCTAATAATTTATTTTACTTGAACCCTTTGTTTTAAATCCTTGTCACCAAAGGAGCCTAATACGGATGAACAGTGAAATAAAAGCTCCATTTATTTCTGAGCTGGTATTTAAACTTCTTCGATTTAAGCCAAATTGTGCCGGATGTGTACATACAAGTCAACATACTCTCAGTAAGAGTAAAAGATATAAAGGTAAGCTTATTCTCAATACGTTGAGAATTAGCTTTAAGATAATTAAGTTATGCTTGGTCTATATTTAGAGTCGGAAAGCTTGAATTAGAGTTATTAGAATATGTTAAGCTTGACTTACATTTACTCTTAATCTAGAATTCAAAATGAAAGAAACAAAAAATAAATAAACATAAAAACCAACTCATAAGATTAATATGTTAAATAAAAATAAAATCCAAATCAAAAAACCTTTTCAAAACCACTTTTTTTTAATTTTAAAGTAGAAGATTTATATTTCCGTCTTCTGCTTGTTCAAAATTGATCAAATAAAAAAGTCTAATAAACAGCTAAAATTGTAAATTACAATATTTTATTATAGTTTTATATTATAATTGTTGTTTAAATAAAAATGAAATAAATTACCATTAAACAAAGGCTGTTTTTTGTTTTTCAAAAAGGATATTTTGTTTCAGTTGCTGGGCTCTAAAAATATATCAAATAAGCTGGATGGAAAGAAAACTAATAAACGGCATAAGATCGTTACTCAATTTAATAATTTGAATTTGCAAACAAAATTTTTAATCGATTATAGCTTAATTTTGACTCTGAATGGATTTTAGCTATCAGGCGAACAGAAATCATAAGCAAGCAGCTGCAGAAAAAAATTTCTCCTAAAACTTTCACTAAAAGTATGGTACACTTTTTGAAAAATATAAATTTTTATGTAAAAATAATATTCCATTTTTTTAGTTGCTAATTTTAAGTTCCTTTCTGCATTTTCTGAATTTCTGTTCGCCTGGTAGTATCAACTGGCTTCAAGACCATTTTGTATAGAAAAAATTAGAAAAAAATATTTTTTTTACTTTTTTAGTTGTTTTCAGATTAAAGTTATGGGCGGCAACATACACATATGCATTTTGATTGCGTTTGTATTAAGGATTCTTTGCCGTATTAAACTGGATTAAAGTTTTTATGTTTATTTTACTTTCCTTTTCTTCTTTCAAATTCTGTTTTATGTTTTCCAGAAATTTATTTATATTTTTTAATCCAAAAGTTCTTCTCGGCTGTTTCTTTTTATAGGAAAAAATAAATAATACAAGTTTCATTTATTATTTATGTAGAAAAGTTTATTCAGCGAAAATAAGATACAAAGTGTTACCTTAAAATGGTAGTTAAATATAATAGTAAATTATGTAATATATTAAATAATAAATGCAAGATAAATAATTATAATATTTAAGGAATATAATTTATTAGAAATTGTTACAATAGTTTAAAAAATTATGTACATAAATAAAATACATAAGTTAATGGAATATGTTATTATATATATTATTGCAAAATTCTAGAACATCCAGCTAAATGGTGACACAACTGGCTGATTGGGTGTAAAAATGTGCTGCTACCCAAGTGGATTGTATTGTACCCCCTTCACGGCTCAGAGCCCACCAAAAAATCCTGTGGCCTACATGTATGCAGTATTTTGTTAGGACTTATAGTAACAACGATCTCCGGTGGGAGAACGTACATGCCCAGGAGCTTGTTTCTTTTAGCGGCGAGTGACATACATTCACATAATACATGCGGAGCTTACAATGTCTCTTCAGAAGGCCCTTCAGGATTCTCACGGTGTTCTTCCCGTGAGTTATCATGACTTTTTTTGACTGTTTAAGTCCTGGCTTCTGTTCCCAATGAAACATTTATTTGTTGTTCACCTCTTTTCTCAGTAGGTCCCATACCACATGGTTATCAATCCCACAGTGTGCTGCACCGGCCCTTGCAACTTTATCCGCCAGCTCATTTCCAAAAATGTTGTTATATTCTGAAACCCATCTAATCGTGAGCTTATTCTTGGATCCAAAGTTAGCCAGTGACTTTCTCACTTCTTTGATTAGTGAGTGATCCGTTTGTATTCCACTTTACTTAATTTGGTTTCATAGGGTGAACAGCCGCAAGAGAGGTCCAAGCTCATTTTGTGCCGAGTTTGGTATTAAACTATTGATTGAACCTATACTTAAGATGCAACAGTAAAATATCATGGTACTCCGAATTAACATTGTAAAAGAATAAA
>JBAMAX010004790.1:0-22871 GCA_037043745.1 Chymomyza amoena | reverse complement strand
GACTGTGTCCAGCTTCTTGCATACGCTGATGATGTCGATATCATCGGGCGTTGTAAGCGAGATGGTTCTGCTGCATTTTCCACAATTGAAAAGAACTCAGCGAAAGTAGGTCTACTGGGTCGGTAAACAAGGGCAAGATGAAGTACATCCTGTACATCCTGTTTGGTTGTGAGAGGCGTATAGGTTATAAGCATTTTGCGTGCTTGGTATTGGTATTAGCGATGGTACTGACAGAACATAAATGAGTACCACGAGAGATATCCTGAGACTATTGTGAATCTTACTGCTATAAAGTAAAACAAGGTTCAACAAAAATTCTGTGGTTGAGGTTTTTATTTATTTTTTAGAAAATATAAGTGCAACGTTTTATCTATCGGGACTGCTGCTGGTACCCCTTCGTCTGTATTTGTTTAGTGTAACAAAATCGAATCCATGCGAACCTGAACGCCGTCCGTGTGAGTCACGAAGCGGTGGTCATATGGGCCCTCAAATGTGGCAAATTGGATCCATTATTGAGAATGTCGATTTCAGAGAGCCATGACGACCAGCTGAATCCTAGTAAAAGACGGCGTTTGGAAGCTTTGACGGATACAATGTAATGCAATGTATGCAAGGAGCTGCCGCATCCGGATACAGTTTTAAATGCTGCAGGGTGATGTTTGTTATTCGCGTATAAAAGTATTTGGATTCAAGGAAAGCCTCGAGTCTAGTTAGTGCCTTTGGCGACTCCCTTGGAGCATACTCAATCTGAAATTGTACCTCTGATATTTGGTCGCAATCTCGATACTGCGCTGGCAATAATACTCACAGAGGTATCAGAACTGCATCCAATAGATCCAACCATTCTCAAGCGCATTGTGCTACCTTTGCTACGGCGATCTAATCCGGAAATAGTTCAAGAACTGGCATTGGACGCGACTAACCTTTCCATAATTGCTGAAAATGTGCCTCTAGAGACCTTGGAACAACTCTATATAGCTGTACTCATCCAAATATGTAATAATTTTAACATGGCGCTGGATATATACATAATGTTACGCATGTGTGTAGTATGGACAAGGTTGTTAAAACTTAAGAAGAAATATCAAAGAAACAGAAAGCGCGTCTCTCGTATGGAACAGGTTTTTCAATAGATCTTCGGGTTATTTTTTTGTTACAGAACTATTGATATGCATATAAATCAATTGTTTTATCGTATGTAATAAGTTCTTAAATTAAAATGTCAATCATTAATTTGGTTCTAGAACTATAAAAAGAATTCTTTGCTTACCGTTTATATATTATACATATATGTTTCGCGTAAAATTTAACATTTAGCATTAAACATTTAAAATTTTTTTTTAAAATGAAAACTTTGAATTTGGAAATATTTATTTTACTAGATGTGTGCCGAACGAATTCACAACTTAGACTGAGCTCTCTAGAAATTCGATTTAAAGCTACGACTTTGACATTTGGAAAAGAAACAAACCAGGGCTACTATGTTAAAATTATTTCGTTAAAAAGCTTGCTTTGTTTTCTATTTATTCGTAATGCGAATTTGTAGCGCCTTGGCACATTTTGAGAAACTAGATCAGATGAGCGAAACACGAGAAAGTTATCACTGATAAATGCGCGGATTGCCGTGAACAGCAAGGAAGAGAAGACTTTCTTCAAAAGCGTTGACATCGCATGGCTCTAAAAGAGGCTGCTTAATTCTTATCGCATATTTGCCCTCAGATCTTATCACTTAGTTATACGAGAGGCAAACCATACGTGATTTCTCATAGCTTGTCGAGCAGTCAGTCCAGCACTACTCAACTTCTTCTTCCAGATTGAAAATCTTATCTCAAAAGAGGTGCGTGACGAAATGCGTGAATTGCTTAAACTGCCAGTCTAGCTTAATTTCAATAAGATAAGCTGTAAGTAAACACTACCCATATAGAACTTTTCTTCCAATGAAAATTATTTCCAAATTATGATTAATATTTTTTGTTATGTGAATATCCATCTATCAGGAAAACAAAAGTTACAAGATGACATGGGCAGAACTCAAATGAGTACCACGAGAGATATCCTGAGACTATTGTGAATCTTACTGCTATAAAGTAATTCAAAGTTCAACACAAATTCTGTGGTTGCGATTTTTATTTACATTTTATAAAATACACTTATATTCAATGTTTGCATATTAACATGAACCCTTGCAGCTAGTCCTTAATTATTATTTTAAATAAATATAAGTCAATTTTCTAAGACGCTCTTTGTTGGCCAGGAGCATTGCAGAAAAAACGGGCCCAAGCCCAAGAACAAAATCCTTTATACAAAATAAACACGACAAATTCCACGTCAAGATTTGTCGTCTTCCTCAGGTGACTCTTGTCATATATTGGCTGCATTGTCGTTTGTTGCTATAGCCACGAATCCTTTATACCTTACACATATACAACCAGTGATGTAATTAAAAAGAAGCGGAGTTGTCAAGAACAGAGGCCTGTGCGTAAGGAAAATCTGCCAGTGAAAGCGAATATGAAAAAGTATAGAAAATTTTCCGATAAGGATTTGCCTGCATGGATAACAGCTTGCATAAACGTCAATAAGATATTTGCCAGAAATATGTCTTGTATTTTTGCGGGATGCATCAAAAAGCGTTATCATCCAAGACTCGAATGCTATTTAGAAGAAGTCAATTAGAATGGCAAAGATTTTATGTGTGACGACATGCTCACGAAAATCAATTCAAACGTTTTGGAAATATAACTATTCATTATTGTAAGGGCTTTTTATCCTCACGTGTACGCCTTGAAGCTTCTGCTCGAAGACTTGATCCATTCTTGCATTTGGAAGAGCCTTAACCGCTTTCAGTTAACAGCCAACATTGAGTATCTTAATTAAAAAATATAAGTGCGACTTATTATTTATCGGGTTCTCGTTCGTCTGTATTTGTTTAGTGTAACAAAATCGAACCGATGCCAACTGCACGCCGTCCGCGTAAGTCATGCAGTGGCGGTCTGGGCCCTCAAACGCGGTTGCGTGGTACCATTCGTCAATTTTGTTTCTTCTAAAATATCAAGCGTTAATCATAATTAAAAAAAAAAATTTGTAACTTACCCATTTATGTTTTTTTGTCAGTGTATAAGTTTTACTAAAAATTATTATTTTTTAATTTTCACGATTAATTTTGAATTTTGTTATATTTAGATGTGTTCCGAACGAAATCAAGACGTAGTTTTCTACATCTTACGGTTCAGACCTACAAAAATTTTTGTTTCGGCCGAAAGCGTAGTTTCCAGCATCAAATAGACGCTACCAACTAGCCGCAAGATGAAGCTATTACTTCCAAAGGATTACGACAAGAGGGGTGGCAACCATGATGCAGAAAATGCTTGGCGTATCTTTAACTGGGTTCTTGCTATGTTCTAAAAATGTAAACAACGAATATTCCGTCGGGTGGAAAACGACTTGTCCAAATGAAGCACATTGATAGCTGGCATACTACGCTTTCGAAATTTTATTTTATTTAATGCACGCACAACTACGTAACAGATTAGAACAGATGGCGAAATAAATAATCTGAATAAATTCGATTAAAAATGACGATTTTGACATTTCCAAAAAAATGTTGAACAGGGCTACTGCGTTAAATCTTTTTAAGGGAAGGGTGGCAACTCTGTCAAATCAGTTAAGGAAACTTTGAGACTGCATTAAGTCGATAAAAAATAAAATAAATACATTTATTATTAATAGATACCTAAAAAATTCAAGTCGTAACCGTACCAAGTGAGATCATATCGCTTAGGAGGAAGAGAAAACTTGTTTTGTTAGGTTTCGTTAGATGAGCCTGGATAGAGATCGCTTATGAACAATAGATTCCTGACGAAAACACTGTAAGAACTAGACTTCTTTGATTTTGGGGCTTCCCTTTTCTGGTAAATGATTTTATCTTAACGTGTCTTAATGCATATAAAATCAGCGGTTTATCTATATGCTGTACTCAGGGTTAGTAATTTCTAAATCTTTTACGGATAGTTACAAAAATAAAAATATTGCAAATCTTCTATTTAGCTTTATGTGGTTTCAATAAACAAAACCACATGTGCATATATTTTCATTGCGATAGAAAAAAAAATACATGGATTTAATCATTAACACTATAACTCTGTTTTTCTTTTTAAATAGATGTGTTTATTGTGCGCTGTGACGTCACAGGGGCACAAAAATAACTTCTTCGCTCAGCATTATTCAGGCCATTGAGTATTCATGGCGTGTTTATCGGTCCATTCGCGTGCAGTACGATCGTATTCTTCACGGTAATTAAGATATAATTGTGCCGCCTCCTCGTTAATTGGATGCGAAGGATCGGCATCGTGTAGCATGGCCGATACAGAAAGCAACATCTTGTCCAGTGTCAAACCCGGTGACCAGCAAGCATTCTCCTCCACTGAATTGGTGCAAATCAAACCCTGAGCACTCACATTGCAGTGGAAAATAGGTGTTGTAAAGCGCATGCTGGGCGCCTGAAAAGGATACTCCTCGGGAAAGTTAATGTCTAGCGTAAAAATTCCATTTGCATAGGGCGAGCCAGCGGGACCGCGTATCTTGGCGCTCCACTTGAGTAGATTATTTAGCGACTTGGGGCGCGCCCAGGTGCTCTCGGGTGCCTCGTTCTCCATCAGCTCTAGCTCCTTGACCAGACGACGCACGGCAGCTATGCGATTATGGCTGCTGGCCGATAAACGTCCATTCGATTCATCTAGTGTACCATCCTGACTGCCGCCTGCAGTTGTTGGTACTATTATTTGTTCATGTTGAGGGCCATGCTGTGTAGTAGCAACTGGTTCGTTGACTAAGCCATCATTACGTCCATTGGCCTGATCGCCTTGCGGAATGGGTTGTTCTAGCAGCGGAGTAAGCGTAAAACGCCAATCCCGTCGATATGCATTATTATCTTCGCGACCATTATTGCGATGCGGAAACATTTTGAAGAAAGAAAAACTTAAATTTTTTGTTTTTCGTTTCTACAACTGAGCTGAGTACAAAATATATTTATAATGACGACTTTGAAAAGTCAAAAGTCACTTTCAAAAATATTGAACGGAGCTACTAAGTTAAAGCTTTTTTAAGAAAAGGGTTTGTGCTTTGCCTCAACGATTTGCCTTATCGTCGACCGTAACTGACTTTACCAATAAATTCCTGAAAAGTTGAAATGGCCCTTTTCACATGTCTTTATATACTTAATGAACGCAGTATGTACTACCTTATCTCAGTACACTTCACTGTATTTCAAGAAGGTAGTCGGCCACTCTACACTCATTAACTAGCTCAAAGCACTGCACTGCCTTAGGCAGTAATAATTGCAATGGACGTGGTTAGGGCTTTGGGCGCTGTTTACGGGTTTGGGATGTGGGCAAGGATTCGTGTTAACCTTTTAACGAAATATTTTTAACAAAGTAACCCAGGTTTGTTTATTTTTAAATGTCAAAGTCGTTATTTTAAATCGAATTTCTGCAGTGCTCAGTCGTTGTCTCGAATTCGTTTCGAACAGACCGTTTGATATTTTAGGGAGCAAAAATCTTTTACATGAAACTAAATCGAGGGATGGTGCCATGCAACCGCGTTTGAGGGTCCAGATGACCGCTGCGTGACTCACGTGGACGGCGTGCAGATGGCAATACTTTGATTTTGCTTTACGGTTAACTGAAAGCGGTGGAGGCTCTTTCAAATGCAAGAATGGATCTACTCTTCGAGCAAAGTCGCCCTGGACTAGACGCTTCAAAGCGTACACGTGAGGATAAAAATCCCTAACAATGATGAATAGTTATGTTCCCAAAACGATTGAATTGATTTTGAGCATGTCGTCATATTTCCGGCAAATATCTTATCTTCGACTTTTATGCAAGTTATTATCGATGCAGGCAAATCCTTATCGGAAAATTTTCTATACTTTTTCATATTCGCTTTCACTGGCAGAACTTCCTTGCGCACAGGCCGCTGTTCTTGACAACTCAGCTTCTTTTTAATTACATCACTGGTTGTATATGTGCAAGGTATAAAGGATTCGTGGCTATAGCAACAAACGACAATGCAGCCAATATATGACAAGAGTCACCTGAGGAAGACGACAAATCTTGACGTTGATCGCTGTTACCGTATATATTCCTGTCAAAAGCCATTTTGGATATTTGGGTGACTGCTGACAGCACTACTATGTGTTGTATTCATATCTATAATTGGATGACCGGATTGATCCATTCCATATATTTTTCGCCTCCGACTGCAATTTCTCAAAAATACTTTTTTCTTTTATATAAAGTTTTTACAATAAAGTAAAACGAGTTTCTTCTTTCTTTTGAAATATAATGAATAAAAATAAATAAAAAAAGTCGCTATTTATTACAAGTGTCCAGCTTCTTGCATACGCTGATGATATCGTTATCATCGGGCGTTGTAAGCGAGATGGTTCTGCTGCATTTTCCACAATTGAAAAGAATTCAGCGAAAGAAGGTCTATTGGGTCGGTAAACGAGGGCAAGATGAAGTACATCCTGTTTGGTTGTGAGAGGCGTAAAGGTTGTAAGTGTTTTGCGTGCTTGGTATTGGTATTAGCGATGGTACTGACAGAACCCAAATGATTACCACGAGAGATATCCTGAGACTATTGTGAATCTTACTGGTATAAAGTAAAACAAGGTTCAACAAAAATTCTGTGGTTGAGGTTTTTATTTATTTTTTAGAAAATATAAGTGCAACCTTTTATTTGTCGGGACTGCTACTGGTTCTCCGACTGTTTTCAAATCGAATCCATGCGAACCTGCACGCCGTCCGTGTGAGTCACGAAGCGGTGGTCATATGGGCCCTCAAACGCGGTTGCGTTGGACGCGACTAACCTTTCCATAATTGCTGAAGATGTGCCGATAGAGACCTTGGAACAACTCTATATAGCGGTGTTCACCCAAATATATAATAATTTTTTCATGGCGCTGGATATATACGTAATGTTACGCATATGTGTAGTATGGACGAGGTTGTTAAAACTTAAGAAGAAATATTGAAGAAACAGAACGCGGTTTCTCTCGTATGGAACAGGTTTTTCAATGGATCTTCTGGTTATTTTTTTTTTTGTTACAGAACTATTGATATGCATATAAATCAATTGTTTTATCGTATGTAATAAGTTCTTAAAATAAAATGTCAATCATTAATTTGGTTCTAGAACTACAAAAAGAATTGTTTGCTTACCGTTTATATATTATACATAAATGTTTCGCGTAAAATTCTAACATTTAACATTAAACATTAAAAATTTTGTTTTTAAATGAAAACTTTGAATTTTGAAATATTTATTTAATTAGATGTGTGCCGAACGAATTTACAACTTAGACTGAGCTCTTTAAAAATTTGATTTAAAGCTGCGACTTTGACATTTGGAAAGAAACAAACCAGGGCTACTATGTTAAAATTATTTCGTTAAAAAGCTTGCTTTGTTTTCTATTTATTCGGAATGCGAATTTGTAGCGCCTTGGTACATTTTGAGAAACTAGATCAGATGAGCGAAACACGAGAAAGATATCACTGATAAGATGCGCGAATTGCCGTGAACAGCAAGGCAGAGAAGACTTTCTTCAAAAGCGTTGACATCGCTTGGCTCTAAAAGAGGCTGCTTAAGTTATATCGCATATTTGCCTTCAGATCTTATCACTTAGTTATACGAGAGGCAAACCATACGTGATTTCTCATAGCTTGTCGAGCAGTCAGTCCAGCACAACTCAATTTCTTCTTCCAGATCGAATTTCTTATCTCAAAAAGAGGTGCGTGACGAAATGCATGAATTGCTAAAACTTCCAGTCTAGCTTAATTTCAATAAGATAAGCAGTAAGTCAGGACTACCCATATAGAACTTTTCTTCCAAAGAAAATTATGTCCAAATTATGTTTAATATTTTTTGTTATGTGAATATCCATCTATCAGGAAAACAAAAGTTACGAGATGACATGGGCAGAATTCAAATGAGTACCACGAGAGATATCTTGAGACTATTGTGAATCTTACTGCTATAAAATAAATCAAAGTTCAACAAAAATTCTGTGGTTGCGATTTTTATTTATATTTTATAAAATATACTTATATGCAATGTTTGCATATTAACATGAACCCTTGCAGCTAGTCCTTAATTATTGTTTTAATAAATATTGTATAATTCATAAGTCAATTTTTTAAGACGCTCTTTGTTGGCCAGGAGCATTGCAGAAAAAACGGGCCCAAGCCCAAGAACAAAATCCTTTATACAAAATAAACACGACAAATTCCACGTCAAGATTTGTCGTCTTCCTCAGGTGACTCTTGTCATATATTGGCTGCATTGTCGTTTGTTGCTATAGCCACGAATCCTTTATACCTTACACATATACAACCAGTGATGTAATTAAAAAGAAGCGGAGTTGTCAAGAACAGAGGCCTGTGCGTAAGGAAAATCTGCCAGTGAAAGCGAATATGAAAAAGTATAGAAAATTTTCCGATAAGGATTTGCCTGCATGGATAACAGCTTGCATAAACGTCAATAAGATATTTGCCAGAAATATGTCTTGTATTTTTGCGGGATGCATCAAAAAGCGTTATCATCCAAGACTCGAATGCTATTTAGAAGAAGTCAATTAGAATGGCAAAGATTTTATGTGTGACGACATGCTCACGAAAATCAATTCAAACGTTTTGGAAATATAACTTTTCATCATTGTAAGGGCTTTTTATCCTCACGTGTACGCCTTGAAGCTTCTGCTCGAAGACTTGATCCATTCTTGCATTTGGAAGAGCCTTAACCGCTTTCAGTTAACAGCCAACATTGAATATCTTAATTAAAAAATATAAGTGGGACTTATTTTTTATCGGAACCGCTGCTGGTTCTCCTTCGTCTGTATTTGTTTAGTGTAACAAAATCGAACCGATGCCAACTGCACGCAGTCCGCGTAAGTCATGCAGTGGCGGTCTGGGCCCTCAAACGCGGTTGCGTGGTACCATTCGTCAATTTTGTTTCTTCTAAAATATCAAGCGTAAATCATAATTAAAAAAAAAAAATTTGTAACTTACCAATTTATGTTTTTTTGTCAGTGTATAAGTTTTACTAAAAATTATTATTTTTTAATTTTCACGATTAATTTTGAATTTTGTTATATTTAGATGTGTTCCGAACGAAATCAAGACGTAGTTTTCTACATCTTACGGTTCAGACCTTCAAAAATTTTTGTTTCGGCCGAAAGCGTAGTTTCCAGCATCAAATAGACGCTACCAACTAGCCGCAAGATGAAGCTATTACTTCCAAAGGATTACGACAAGAGGGGTGGCAACCATGATGCAGAAAATGCTTGGCGTATCTTTAACTGGGTTCTTGCTATGTTCTAAAAATGTAAACAACGAATATTCCGTCGGGTGGAAAACGACTTGTCCAAATGAAGCACATTGATAGCTGGCATACTACGCTTTCGAAATTTTATTTTATTTAATGCACGCACAACTACGTAACAGATTAGAACAGATGGCGAAATAAATAATCTGAATAAATTCGATTAAAAATGACGATTTTGACATTTCCAAAAAAATGTTGAACAGGGCTACTGCGTTAAATCTTTTTAAGGGAAGGGTGGCAACTCTGTCAAATCAGTTAAGGAAACTTTGAGACTGCATTAAGTCGATAAAAAATAAAATAAATACATTTATTATTAATAGATACCTAAAAAATTCAAGTCGTAACCGTACCAAGTGAGATCATATCGCTTAGGAGGAAGAGAAAACTTGTTTTGTTAGGTTTCGTTAGATGAGCCTAGATAAAGATGGCTTATAAACAATAGATTTCTGACGAAAACACTGTAAGAACTGGACTTCTTTGATTTTGGGCTTCCCATTTCTGGTAAATGATTTTCCCTTAACGTTTCTTAATACATATAAAATCAGCGGATTATCTTTATGCTGTACTCGGGGTTAGTTATTTCTAAATCTTTTACAAAAATAAAAATATTGCAAATCTTCTATTTAGCTTTATGTGGTTTCAATAAACAAAACCACATGTGCATATATTTTCATTGCGATAGAAAAAAATACATGGATTTAATCATTAACACTAGAACTTTGATTTCATTTTTAAATAGGTGTTTGTTGTGCGCTGTGACGTCACAGGAGCACAAAAATAACTTCTTCTACGCACAGCATTATTCAGGCCATTGAGTATTCATGGCGTGTTTATCGGTCCATTCGAGTGCAGTACGATCGTATTCTTCACGGTTGTTGAGATATAATTGTGCCGCCTCCTCATTAATGGGATGCGACGGATCGGCATCGTATAGCATGGCCAGTACTGACAGCAACATCTTGTCCAGTGTCAAACACGGTGACCAGCAAGCATTCTCCTCCTCTGAATTGATGCAAATCAAACCCTGAGCACTCACATTGCAGTGGAAGATAGGTGTTGTAAAGCGCATGCTGGGTGCCTGAAAAGGATACTCCTCGGGAAAGTTAATGTCCAGCGTGAAAATACCATTTGCATAGGGCGAGCCAGCGGGACCGCGTATCTTCGCGCTCCACTTGAGTATATTATTTAGTGACTTGGGGCGCGCCCAGGTGCTCTCGGGTGCCTCGTTCTCCATCAGCTCTAGCTCCTTGACTAGACAACGCACGGCAGCTATGCGATTATGGCTGCTGCCGGATAAACGTCCATTCGATTCATCTAGTGTACCATCCTGACTGCCGCCTGCAGTTGTTGGTACTATTATTTGCTCATGTTGAGGGCCAGGCTGTGTAGTAGCAATTGTTTCGTTGACTAAGCCAGCATTGCGTCTATTGGCCTGATCGCCTGGCGGAATGAGTCGTTCTAGCTGCGGAGTAAGCGTAATACGCCAACCCCGTCGATATGCATTATTATCTACGCGACCATTACTGCGATGCGGAAACATTTTGAAGAAAGAAAAACTTTAATTTTTGTGTTTTTCGTTTCTACAGCTGAGCTCCGTAGAAAATAGATTTAAAATGACGACTTTGACACTTTCAAAAAAGTTGAACGGGGCTACTAAGTTAAAGCTTTTTTAAGAAAAGGGTTTGTGCTTTGTTTTAACGATTTGCCTTATCGGCATAACCGACTCTACGTTACTTTACTGCGTTAAATCTTTTTTAGGGAAGGTGCTGTGGGTGGCAATTCTGTCAAATCAGTTGAGGAAATTTTGAAATTTTTAGTTGATAATTAAAAGAAAAAATTCAAGTCATAACCGTACCAAGTGAGATCATATTGCATAGGAGGAAGAGAAAAATTGTTTGGTTAGGTTTCGTTAGATGAGCCTAGATAGAGATGGTTTATAGATTCCTGACAAAAATACTGTAAAAACTAGACTTCTTTGATTTTGGGCTCCCATTTCTGGTAAATGATTTTATCTTAACGTGTCTTAATGCATATAAAATCAGCGGATTATCTTTGCGTGTGGCAACTCTGTCAAATCAGTAAACAAAATTAAGCCTTGAAATCGTTTTGAAATAAAACTACGGATCAAATTGTGCCTGACTCTTGATCGGATATTAATCAGCTTAAGTCCATCTTTGTCTTCTGCCATCGTACACACCTTCATAAATAATTTGCGACCCAAACGGAGTAGTTTTAATAAACTATTATATTATATTACTATATATACTCAAATTATGTATATTGTGGGCTAATTTAGTTGCAATGTATCTAAAGGATACATTTTGGTAGGAATACTTCGTTACTAGCAAGCTCAATTTGTTTGCATCCTCCCCGACCCAAGTCAATACAAAATTATGTCAAAAACAAAAATGCTTCCCCAACATCCCACAATCTAACCAAGTAAGCCTTACTTCATATTTCTCACGAGCAAGTTTGGTTATCATCCCCGAGAGTGAGATGTTCTCAGACAGGCAACTCGAATCACTCTGCTTATACTTTAGGTAACTTTCAGGCAGACTCCAAAGTGTTCATCTGGCTGCCTTTTCCGCCAGCACTTACAACCCTTCCCAAATAACAGCTAAAACTCGCTGATTAGCTACTTCTGCTCATTAAAATCTAGTATGAACTTCGGGAGTTATAGCCAAAAATGATCAAATTTCAGCCAATTTTTTTATATCTATAAAAACGTCAATGGTGTGGTACTCTATAGCCGGGAAGACACTATTGTAGCACTACCAAATTCTTAGTAATCAAGAAAAATTCAAAGAACATTGTGGTCGATATGGCACGAAATTAATAGAGCCTAACTGACAAAGGTGCAGAGGGTTCTAAATCTTAAAAAAATATATTAATAATTGAAATTGATTGGTTTCCAAATTTTAATTGTTATCTTATTCGTTGGTATTAATAGTGTGCCCCGTCTATAATATTTCTTTTGTGACGTAATCTCAATTAATCCCATTTCCTCTGAACGCCACGCCTTTATGTGAGTCGCGCCTGAAGGGTCCTCAAACATTTACATGGCATGTCGAGTTTCGGTCATCGAATGTAACAGCTTCTTGAGATAAACTGTCAATCGTTAATCCGATTTAGACCGAAGATCAATCACCACGCCTCTATGCGAGTCGCGCCTGAAGGGTTCTCAAACATTTATATGGCATGTCGAGTTTCGGTCATCGAGTCATCCTAGAATAAAATGTCAATCGTTAATTTGGTTCCAGAGCAAAAAAAAATATTTTTTTGCTTACCGTTTGTTTCGTGTTTCGAATTCCGATTTCGACCGTACGCCAATCACCACGACTCCTTGCGAGTCGCACTTCAAGGGTCCTCAAGCAGTTACATGGTAACTTTTATCGAAATTCGGTCATCGAATGTAAAAACTTCTTAAAATAAAACGTCAATCGTTAATTTGGTTCTAGAACTACAAAAAGAATTGTTTGCTTACCGTTTATATATTACACGTAAAATTTAACATTTAACTTTTAAAATTTTTTTGTTGTAAATAAAATTTTGAATTTTTAAATCTGATTTCTAGAAGTGTTCCGAATGAAGTCACAACTCAGACTGAGCTCTCTGGAAATTCGATTTAAAGCTACGACTTTGACATTTGAAAAAGAAACAAACCCGGACTACTATGTTAAAGCTTTTTCGTTAAAAGGTTTCATTTATTTCTTTTTAATCGTAATACGAATTTGTGGCGCCTTGGTACTTTTCTCTAAAAAAACAATTCTTTTAAGCAGTATGAAATCTTGTTTTGGAGTTACTTTTGAAGATGATGCATACCGAAACTTTACTTTAGATCTTATGAGCGATGAGTATGCAATAATTATTGCCATAGAATTGGTATAAAAGGATCTTCCTTCTATCTAGCTAGTTTTCTACCCACAAGGCTATTATGAACAGGAGGAACAGCCTGATACGACCAAATTGATATACTCCACATCAATTTGGTCGTATCAGCAAAAGCAGCTCAGAGACTATGAGAGTTAGGGAGTCAAAATTTTATTGCCGGATGCGCTTTATCGTCATGCAGATCCAATTCGAGTCCTGTCGATATCTTACTCCGTTCCTACGTGGGAAAGCTTTGCGATTAACAGGTCGCGACTGTTGCATTTTCAATACGATGAAAACTGTGGAAATTAGGGATTATCGGGAATTACTTGGATTTACTTTATACTATAATAGTAACCGGTTCAATTTGATGCAAAAATTTAGATTTTTTACAATTTAGAAAAACTTTGCATTGTATATTAAGAACCGCAATAAAGCTTCTTAGGAGTTTCTATCTGAGTTCCGTTTCTTTTTGATCTCAGGACACGCATCATGCCGGATAACTTGGTACTTTGAAGACTCTTGATCTTACTCTTGGAATGTCTGAAGGTTAGGGTATACAATTATATGGCATCAAAAAACTTTGATCAAAACTTTATCATAGCTCCTTAGCTGATAAAAAAAGATAACAAAATTTTTGAGTCCCATGCAAAATAATTTATTCCGACATAATCCCGATTTTTTTTGTAATTGTTGTTGTTCGAGCAATGCGAATTACAGTGAAAATCGAATAGATTATGCCCGATATATTTATTTCTTTTCATGCGTGTTTTCAATTTTCATTTTCGATTACCTCTTCAGAGCGTGTAGAAGGCAAACCCCCCTCATTTTTTTCCGATTTAATTATCATGTAATAACGTGATTTTCAGCTCTCGGCTTTTGATTAAACCGCACGCAAATACACAAGAAGTAAATTAAATTTGAATGCACAACGGACATGTTCATTGTCCGGTCTTCTTTGTCTATTATGCAGGAGTCCATGTACCTGAAAAGAGGGCGACGGGTAGAGGGCGCTGGAACGGGGCATGCCACGCACAATTACAACGCCACAAATTTTTAATTAAAAGTGCATTTCATTAAACTCAGTGGCATAAAAGGCAGAGAGCCAAAGAGAAAGAGAGCTGCCAACTTGCAACAATAGGCGCTCAAAACGTGTGGCATGTAACACCCCTGTGTGCACAATGTGGTTGCGGGGGGATGAGCCCCCCACTCAAACACTGTGGTCAAATGCAGTTATGCTGCTGCTTAACGGCAACTAAGCTTACAACTTACCACGTAAAATCTTCTTATCGCGATGTCCGTGACAACGATATCCCTGGCATCCACGCTTCTGCAACAACGAGGGGCAGTGCTTGCCACCATTTTGGGCAGCCTGCAGCACCTGCCGCGTGCGTGTCATCATTCCAGTGCCGCAGCTTTTGTCACATTCGCTCCAGGCGCCCCAATCGCTCACCTGACAGTCCAGCACTAAAATGAGAAGAGAGATGAGTTTGGATTAGATTGAGCGTAATATTGGGGTAAAAGAAGAAGAAAGAAGTGGGATATGGTTAGAGGTTGTATGGAGCTTAGAGTCTGTGATTCTATTGATCTTGAAAGAAAGTCGAGCAGCTGGAAGTACTTCAGCTGTCGTCCATGTTGGTTCCATCTAGGGGTTAACCTAAAACTAAAGCCTAAAAATGTAGCTCAAGCTGAGACGGTAGATCCTAATCCGCACGAACGTGATTTTTGTGTAATCTCTTGCATGTTATTCAAATATACTATGGAACAGAGTTTATGAATGATATATGTTGAGCATCAGGCGGGTTACTAATGCTGAAGGACTTATATCCATACCAGACTTATAATACTCTACTAAAGAGCATTTTAAGAGTGCATTATGGGCTGAGATCTAAAGAGCCAGAGCACTTTATATGTTGATCATCAGGCGAGTTCTTATGGAAAGAAGGAAGGAAGTATATCCATTAGGGTTTAAAAAGTTACACTACAGAAGACATTTAGAGTGCATTATGGGCTGAGATCTGACAGTAGTCTTGACAAAATTATTAACTCCAATCTAATCCTGAGAGCAAACTTTTCTATTCATGGTTAGACACTATTATTTTAATTCAACCCTTTGACGGATGACCATGACGCTAAGATCAGAGGTGATGAGTATCTAGAATTATGTTACTTAAATCCATCCAGGCCCTTCGAGAGGCAGGAGGGGTAGATTCTGCCCGTTCTGTCGTGATTCAAAAAAGGTGTAATAGAATGGCCGGTACTTTTTCTTTCTACGACCTTGGATTACTCTTATTTTTACTTTTTGACGATTTAACCCCAAAGAAACTTCCAGTTATCTAACTTCTATTATTACCAAATACTAAAGAGTTCCCACTTCTTTCATTTCTAAGCTGCAACTACGCGGGTGAGATCCTTGAAGCTTTTAAATAATTGAAAAGAGTATCAGGGAGAAAGAACTTGTTACAGTCAAGCCCACGTTAGGGACTGTCATGACTTCTGTCGCGGAGTTGAGTAGGAAGTACAACCACTATTGACCTCTTCCCACTAGTACGGCATATGGCCTCGAGCAGGAGGAGCTAGTAAGCAAGAAGCATACGCAAGGTCAGTCTTCTCTGCACTGCTTAGTACCTCTGCTTCAAAGACGTGGGGTGTATGTCAAAACTGACTATTTAGGAACTGGCTCCTTTTATCGAGTAGTCTAAGTGGTTATACAATGATATCGAAAAAGTCTCAAATAACATCCAAAGGTTACCGCACCATACTACATCACTCGGTCCCTTCCCTCAAACACCTGTCTCCAAGTGATTCTTTTACTTCAATTCGGGGGGTGATCTCTATAGTGTTGCTTGCCCAACAACCACTCCCACCTCTGAGGTGACCATTTTCACAAGCCCATAATCCATCAACTTCTTTGTTTGAACCAGTCAAGATAATTTTTTTGACATTTGAAAATAATATTATTTGGCATTTAATATAAAGCCTCTTAGATGCTGTCAGTAATTGTTGTGACCGGTTGGCAGTTCGGCTTTTTGCGGTAAAGTATCGCAATTGACCGGTTGGCAGCTCGGATTATTGAAGTAATGTATCGCAATTGAGTAGTTGGCAGTCCGGTTTTCTGCAGTAAGGTATCGCAATTGGCCAGGTCGCAGCTCGATTTTGTGAGGTAAGGTATCGCAACTAACCGGTTGGCAGCTCGGTTTATTGCAGTAATGTATCGCAATTGACCGGTTGGCAGTTCGGTTTTTTACAGTAAGGTATCGCAATTGACCGGTTGGCAGCTCGGATTATTGAAGTAATGTATCGCAATTGAGTAGTTGGCAGTCCGGTTTTCTGCAGTAAGGTATCGCAATTGGCCAGGTCGCAGCTCGATTTTGTGAGGTAAGGTATCGCAACTAACCGGTTGGCAGCTCGGTTTCTTGCAGTAAGGTATCGCAATTGACCGGTTGGCAGCTAGATTTTTCACGGAAAGGTATAGCAATTTACCGGTTAGCAGCTCGATTTTGTAGGGTAAGGTATCGCAACTAACCGGTTGGCAGCTCGGTTTATTGCAGTAATGTATCGCAATTGACCGGTTGGCAGTTCGGTTTTTTACAGTAAGGTATCGCAATTGTCCAGTTGCCAGCTCGATTTTTTCGTGGTTAGGTATCGTACTTTTCGGTATAGTATCGCATTTGTCCGGTTGGCAGCTCGATTTGACAGTTCGTTTGCTTGCAAGAAGAAAATTGTCATAGGCTGCAAGTCGGATCTACTTTAAAAAGAAAGTCATTGTGAAAGGTAAATTCACGAGGTAGAAGTGACCGCAACCTGAACGCTTTCGGAAGCATTTCGTTTCGTGCGGTACTTGAAAAAACTGAAGCCGGTCGTTACCGCATCAAACTGGGAGCAAACATGATGAAGCTAACTTGTTCCTACCGGTTTCAGGACTCTGCTGTGCACCTGAGACCTTACGCTGATGAATGTGATTTGAGGAATGCCAATGAGGTGGAACCAAGAACTGCTTGGAGTCTTTAAAAGGTAAGTACGCTTTATTTTTAGAAAAATGCGGATAGAATTACTTATTCTTTGAGATGATGGGAGAATAAGAAATTTACGCTGGTCTACAACTACTGGAGTCACGTCAATCGGTTTGAAGCTGAGGGACATTTCTAAAGTAACCGAATCCTGGGTCAGAATTGGCCCATCACGTCAGAATTTTGCGATTTTTGAGGTTATATACCCGAACACAGCGATTTTTTCTACTTGTGAGGTTATATACAGGGTTAAAACAAATTTTGTGGTCATTCCCTCCAGTTATAGTTAGTATTATATGGCGGCGGTAGACCTGTAAAGTGCTAATGACGTCGAAGGGATGGTAGGTAGGTATAGTAGGTAAAGTGGTTGTCTTCCAACACACCTAGGCCTATGAAAGGCCCGTTGTGATGCCACTTGAGTTAGTCCTTACTGTCCTGTATTCTCTTTAAACAAACATATCTATGCCGAACGATTCCGAATAGACACCCCCTCCCACTTGATCATTGAGTTTAGATCTGTCCGTAAAAATGGTAATCTTGCTATTGCAGTCTGGTATACCATTGTCCCAGTCCTCACGAAATGGGAAACTTACACTGAACGGTACGTCGAAGGGATACATTTGGTATCTCTGAATAGCCATTACTTTGAGAAAAACATATTTTAATCGTAATTGATCTCATGACTTCTTAAATTACAGGGAATGAGTGGTACCAGTTTTTGTTGCACCCTGTAGATAACACCAAAAGTAGTAAAAACGCTGCTTTTCGGGTACATAGTCTCAGGTATGATGGCCCATTTCTGACTCAGATTCCAATTCTGCGCAGCAAATTACTCCGGAAATGACTCTTAGCTTTCCAACAAATAAATCTTCTTATCTGTTTTTCGAGTCGGCTTTTATACTGCTTGTTTTTTGAGATGACGAGAGAATTACAGAACTTTTTGAGAAATTGCTTCTTTTTGAAGATGATGAGTCGTCCGAAAAAAAGCATACCATGTAATATAAATTGTTTCAAATTGATCATCTTTAAAAATGTCTTCTCGAAGCTTGAAGATAATGTGTTAAATAACATAACAATTTATTATGTACATAGAAAAAACACGCAGATTTCGCATTTACTGCTCAGTAGAGCTATTTCAGACTCTCTTTTTTTTATGTCTGCATGCAGTTTGTGACTAACTTTAGTTGCTATGGTGCTTATAAAAGTTCTAAATATTCAAATAAAACGCGAATTTATTTTTTGAATAGCTATAAAAATATTTACGTATTATTTTTATTTTTATTTTTTCTAATATTTGTTTACAAAAGCCATTTACAAAATGCAAAATCTAAAAAATAAAAATCATTGCACAGCTTATGGCTAAAATAGACAGCATGTTTAAAAATTGGGGCCAAGAGAGAGGGTCCGATGAAGAGTTTTTTTGCAAGCTTAGCCTTGGCTAGAGGGATTTTTGTTTTTTTGCTTTGTTTTTTAATTAAAAATATGGCGCATATCATACTTGTACGCTTATTTCTGTCTGTATGTGTGTGTGTATCTGTGTGAGTGCTCCTAAAAGTATGCCATGAAAAATTAATTAAAAACGATTGCAGCAATCCCGAGAACTCTGATTGCGCTTTACCCAGTTAAAAGTTAGTGTTAATCAAGCCAAAGTCCGCGCTGCTCTCTTTATTTTTTGGGTCGTTCTTTGGCCTGCTTACGTCACACGCTCGTTTGATGGTGCACTTTTTTTTTTTGCGCTCTTTGCTGGCCTATGCCTGTGTGTGTGAGAGAGCGTGTGTGTGTGTGTGTGCGTTAATGAAGCCACAAAAAAACAAATTGAGCATTTGTAGAAGAGCGTAAAAGGGCTTATTGGTTTAGACCAAATATATGTAACAGGTTGAAAGGAGCATGTAAAAGAATGTTGTATGGTAAACGAATCGAATATTCGTTTGAATCTGTATTTTGAGAGATATCTCGAAGATGATAATTAGAGTCATTTGATGAAATGGTTAAGCCTTATGTAGCTCACATAATCAGAAATGTGGCGTCTTCTAGTTGACCCCTGGACGGATAGTGCTTAACCTTTTTGAAGACACCAAAGACTCCTCAAAAAGCTGATCTATCGGTTTTCTAATATTGTGTACAAAAAGCTAAATAAACAGAAGAAGAATTTGGCAAAGGGATGGTGAGATAAAAAGAATTAAAGTTTAGCCCAAGAAGACGACTCATCATATTGTTAGTAGATTTGACATCATATTTTGGAAAGTCTCGCAGATCATTAAGGGTATTTCGAAAAATGGAGTAAACGAGCAGTTTCTGTTTGTGAGATAAGAAGAATTGAAGGTTAGCCTAAAAGACCACTCGTCAGACTGTTAGGAGATTTGAAAAACATGTACAGTAGAATCTGGGTGCGTGACATCATCTTTTGTAAATTCTCGCAGATCATTTAGGGTATTTCGAAAAATGGAGTAAACGACCATTTTCGAGAAGCCTTGAGAAGACGATTGTGAGATATGAAGAATTTAAGTTTAGCCCGTAAGATGACTCGTCAGGCTGTTAGGAGATTTGGAAGAATCTTGGTGCTAGCGCTCATCTTTGGAAAATTCTTGAGAAGACTATTGTGACCCATGAAGGATTTAAGTTTAACCCGTAATACGACTCGTCAGGCTGTTAGGAGATTGGAAAAATAGGTTCAGTGGAATCTTGGTGCTTGCCATCATCTTTGGAAAATTCTCAAGAATAATTTAAGTTTAGCCCGCAAGACGACTCGTTAGGCTGTTAGGAGATTCGAAAAAGAGGCTCAGTAGAATCTTGGTGCTTGCCATCATCGTTGAAAAATTCTTGAGAAGACGATTGTGAGATATAAAGAATTTAAGTTTAGCCCGTAAGACGACTCTCCAGGCTGTTAGGAGATTCGAAAAATTGATTCAGTGGAATCTTGGTGCTTGCCATCATCTTCGGAAAATTCTCAAGATGACGATTGTGAGATATGAAGAATTTAAGTTTAGCTCGTAAGACGACTAGTCAGGCTGTTAGGAGATTTGAGAAATGTGTTCAGTAGAATCTTGGTGCTTGCGCTCATCTTTTAAAAATTCTTGAGAAGACGATTGTGACATATGAAGAACTTAAGTTTAACTCGTAAGACAACTCGTCAGGCTGTTAGAAGATTCGAAAAATAGGCTCAGTAGAATCTTGGTGCTTGCCATCATCTTTGAAAATTTCTTGAGAAGACTATTGTGGGATATAAAGAATTTAAGATTAGCCCGTAAGACGACTCATCAGGCTGTTAGGAGATTTGGAAAATGTGTTCAGTAGAATCTGGGTGCTTGACATCATCTTTTGGAAATTCTTGCAGATTATTTAGGAAAATATCGATAAATATAGTAAATGGCCAGTTTCGAGCAGAATATAAGAAATCGTCTGTGAGAAAGTGTATGTGGCCCAAAGAGAGGAGAATCCTAATGTATAAAGGGCTCAGTTTGATAATCGCTTAACTTCTAGTTACGGGTATCTAAAATTCGTTCACTCTCCGTAGTCTTTTGCTTAGTTTGATATGCCGCAGCTCGGGCGCACATTCTCTCACACCCCAAAGAGACTCTGCAGATAATCGCAGAGTGTGCAAATATTTGCAACGCCGCACAATATGCAATGATTTTTTGTTGCACTTATTTTTCACCGCCTTTCGGCGGGGTAGGGCTGCAATTGAGTGTAAATGAGGCTTGGAACCGGCCCAGAGTGGTAGAGACCGCCTTGTGCCCTGGGCACAGTTATCGACTCTACAGTTTTTGTATTAGCTTAAGCAATTTTCACACAATATAGTGCAGAGTGCCACAAAGGCAATTTATATTTTCATTTTCATATTTGCTCTATTTTTGCAAAGCTTTTCCCTGGGCCGTTAGAGCTGCAAATTAACAAAGGAGTTAGGTGGGGCAGAGAGTAAGTAAGAGAATGGCATGGAAAAAACCGCGCAAATAACAGAAAAATGTGGGGAAAAAACGCTCGGAAGCCGCTAAAGGGCCGCATAAAAACTAAAGTACTTAAAATTATGATTGCTGGAGAGCACTGCCAGTAGAGTGAGAGAGAGTGTGAGGGGTGGTGAGCTGTCCAAGCGCTTAGCATATTGTGCGGAAAGACAACAACATGGCAAACTTGGCTCTATATGGCACTATGGCAACGCCAAAGATGGTCTGCAGTCTACAGTAGCAATAAATGGCATTATGGAGCTTAGCAATCGCGAAACTTGATTGTTGCAAAACGTCGTCCGGAATTCCCAGGCCCAGTTGCGGGAGTTGCAAATTAGATGGTGCTGCAACTTGGCAGAACACTTTTTACCACTTAACACTTTTCTTTTTTTTTCATGCTTAGCCATTTTGCTATTAAAGCGGCGAAAGAGTCAAGTGTCAACAACAAACTAATGGCTTGCAGATTTATGACAAAAAAAACTGCCAACTTTAAAACAGATGATGATGAAAATGCAGCGAATAATGCAGATGATGTTGCGACTCACACAGATGATGATGAGGCGTTGGCAGATGATGATGACAAAGCAGCGGTTAATGCAGATGATGTTGCGACAAGCACAGATGATGATGATGCGTTGGCAGATGATGATGATAAAGCAACGGTTGATATTGCGCCTAAGGCAGATGATGATGTTGAACGCAGATAACAATGTGGCTAAGGCAGATGATGATTTGGCTGTTATTGCTGGTAAGCTGAAATCTACTGCACTTGCAGGCACACTTGGCTTAACTGACATTTGCCGACATTTTGTTTATGCACTTTTGAACATTGTTGCCAAATTTCACAGGCCAGAAATTAGTCCTAGTCACACTCACACTCGCACACAAGAAAACACGGAAATTTTGGGGCAAGCAGCTGTCATCTGGCTGCAATCTCAACTGCTGAATGTTGCTACTGCTGTTTCTTCTGCTGTCGCTGCTGCTGCTTCTAAAATTGCATTTCCTTAGGGTCTTTAGGGGGGGTTTCATCTGTGCAACATAACTCAATGCCGCAGCAACTGCAAATGCAACAACAACTGTAACTACAACAACTGAAAACAAGAGAAGACTGACCAGCAGTTGACGACAGACGCAGACGCTTAGCACGCAGTTGAGTACACTCAAAATGGCGAGCTCAAAATCTAAACACAAAACACTGCAAAAAAGGCAAAAACGAAAAAAACAATAACTTGACCTATGCAGTTCAATGTTGAATAGAATTGCCAAAACAACGAAGATTATATACCCTAACAAAAATTTCAAAGATGACGGTGTAGACACAATGATTGGGCTGATGACCATCTTTAAAGTGATTTTTGGCTTTAATTTTATAGTTAAAATAAGTTGCAAAAACAAAAGTTAATTTTTATCGTCAACAGCTGTGTCTTTTTGAACGGAACTGTACTAAGGTGCAGCGTCATCTGCTAGACTAGGATGCTGCTTGCAGAGAAGAGCGACCTTATGCGTCATCTTTTTCTTTTTTTTGAAGAAACGCCTTTTTATCTGTCTATAACATAGAAAATCTTTTTCTTGGGTCATCATCTGCTTTTTATTTCTTCTTTAAGCGAAAAACTTGACATCTTTAGTCTAGATGCGTCATCTTGTAGAGTAGAAAACTACTTGCTGAGAAGAG
>JBAMAX010004789.1:0-29021 GCA_037043745.1 Chymomyza amoena | reverse complement strand
TCGAATTTAAGGAAAACGTCGAATCTCTCTCACACTCAGTGTATCGAATGCTGAAATGCAAGCATGTAAGGAGCACCCCAGTAGAAATACTTCAAATTTGCACGATCATCTGAAAAGATTCCACCCTGGCTTGGAAAATCATGTCCCAGATTCCAGCACTCAAGCTGCAGGTATTTCGGCGGATATTGACAATATCGCATCGACAAGCGGCAGTTGTAGATCGTCGATGCATTCTGTAGCTTCGTCTAATTGTTTCGGAGAGGCGAACCAGGCTCAAGAAAGCAAATGTAAACATTCTTTAATTCTTGAACCAAAACTTTTGGATCAAAAAACATGAATAACGTATATGCATTTTCTTGTTTAAAAATTTAACAAACTAAATGCAAAACCAAATATGTTTAATATTGTGGACGGGACTATCGTCGACTATCGATAGTACTATCGCCAACTATCGATGGTTGTGAAATTACTATCGTCGACTATCGATGGCGCCGACTATCGATAGTTCTACACCGGTAGCTAAGACTATTGTGAATCTTGCTGCTATAAAGTAAGTCAAAGTTCAACAAAAATTCTGTGGTTGCGGTTTTTATTTATTTTTTTAGAAAATATATGTATATATATGCAATGCTTCCACATTTGGATGAAGATTTGACGGATACAATGTTGTGCAATGTATGCAAGGAGCTGCCGCATCCGGATACAGTTTTTAAATGCAGAGTGGACATCTGCCAAGTGATGTTTGTTATTCGCGCATACAAGTTTATGGATTCAAGGATAGCCTCGAGTCGATTTAGTGCCTTGGCGACTCCCTTTGAGCATAACCAATTAAAGTCTGAAATTGTAGCTCATATATTTGGTCACAATCTCGATACTGCGCTGGCAACAATACTCACAGAGGGATCAGAACTGCATCCAATAGATCGAGACATTCTCAAGCGCATTGTGCCACCTTTGCTACGGCCATCTAATCCGGAAATATGTCAAGAACTGGCATTGGACGCGACTAACCTTTCCATAATTGCTGAAAATGTGCCGCTAGAAACCTTGGAACAACTCTATATAGCTGTATTCATCCAAATATGTAATTATTTTAACATGGCGCTGGATATATACATAATGTTACGCATTTGTATGGACGAGGCTCTTAAAACTTAAAAGGAAATATCAAAGAAATAGAAACTGCGTCTCTCGTATGGAACAGGTTTTTCAATGGATCTTCTGGTTATTTTTTTGTTGTTACAGAACTATTGATATGCATATACATCAATTGTTTTATCGTATGTAATAAGTTCTTAAAATAAAATGGCAATCATTAACTTGGTTCTAGAACTACAAAAAAAAATTGTTTGCTTACCGTTTAAATATTATAATTAAATGTTTCGCGTAAAATTCTAACATTCAACATAAAACATCTAAAATTTTTTTGTTGTACATAAAATTTTGAATTTTGTAATACTTAATTATTTAGATGTGTGCCGAACGAATTCACAACTTAGACTGAGCTCTCCAGAAATTCGATTTAAAGCTACGACTTTGACATTTGAAAAAGAAACAAACCAGGGCTACTATGTTAAAATTATTTCGTAAAAAGCTTGCTTTGTTTTCTATTTATTCGTAATGCGAATTTGTAGCGCCTTGGTACATTTTGAGAAACTAGATCAGATGAGCGAAACACGAGAAGGATATCATTGATAAGATGCGCGAATTGCCGTGAACAGCAAGGAATAGAAGACTTTCTTTAAAAGCGTTGACATTGCTTGGCTCTAAAAGAGGCTGCTTAAGTCATATCGCATATTTGCCTTCAGATCTTATCACTTAGTTATATGAGAGGCAAACCATACGTGATTTCTCATAGCTTGTCGAGCAGTCAGTCCATCTCTACTCAACTTCTTCCAGATTGAATTTCTTATCTCAAAAGAGGTGCGTGACGAAATGCGTGAATTGCTAAAACTTCCAGTCTAGCTTAATTTCAATAAGATAAGCTGTAAGTTAGCACTACCCATAAAGAACTTTTCTTCCAAACAAAATGATGGCCAAATTATGTTTGATAATTTTTGTTTTCTATCAGGAAAAAAAAAGTTACGAGAAGACATGGGCAGAACTCAAATGAGTACCACCAGAGATATCCTGAGACTATTGTGAATCTTACTGCTATAAAGTAAATCAAAGTTCAACAAAAATTCTGTGGTTGCGGCTTTTATTTAGTTTTAATAAAATATATAACATGAACCGTTGCAGCTGGTCCTTATGAAATATTTTAAAAAAAATATAAGTTCAACCATTTATTTATCGGGACTGCTGCTGGTTCTCCTTCCTTTGTATATGTTTAGTGTAACAAAATCGAACCGATGCCAAATACACGCCGTCCACGTGAGTCACGCAGTGGCGGTCTGATCCTCTTCCACAATCTCTCCCTTTCTTCAATTCCTTTCCTTCCCTTCTTTTAATTAGGCAACGCGATGGACCTCATGGTCTCTGGGAGATCTCAGTCACTATCAGAGCTGCCTATACAACCTAACCTAGCCTAATCACAAAAGACATCCCGAAACTTGCAAAAATAAAATCAAGTCCAACAAAATTGAGGCGAAGGGATACTTTTTATTGTAATATGCGTATATGCTTATGGCCGTCTGCTATTTGCCATTTTGTATCTGTGTCTAGTATCTGTGGTGTGTGGTGTGTTACATCCGGGATAAGACTCCATGTTAATTATAATTTTTACTTACCCATTTGTGTTTTTTTTTGTCAGTGTAAAAGTTTTACTAAAAATTATTATTTTTTGTTTTCACGATTAATTTTGAATTTTGTTATATTTAGATGTGTTCCGAACGAGTAACAAACTTAAACTGAGCTCTGTGGAAATTCGATTTTAGGTAGCAACTTTGACAGTTTGTAAAATTTTTGAACAGGCCTACTTGGTATTTGGAAATCCTTGGTATTGAATCAACTAGGCGCACTGCAATTCCTTAAACTACCACGAATCCAAAATTTTTCTGAAAAAGACATGGAGTCACTCTGTGATCTTAGCCAATTGGAATACTTTGATATCAGCCATTGCGATAAAGTGACAAACAACTTGGTAGTTCGTCTGGTAATTTCTTGTCAAAATTTATGTCAAATTTGTCTGACCTCTTGCGACAAAGTAGACGATGCACTAGTCTACGAAATTATTGAGATCCACCTAAATTTTCTGACTAGACTAGAAGCTTCAACGCGTACACCTGAGGATAAAAAGCGCTTACAGTGATGATATGTGATGTTTCCAAAACGTTTGAATTGATTTTCGTGAATGTCATCAGACATAAAATCATGGCCATTCTTATTGATTTTTTTGTAAATAGCATTCGAGTCTTGGATGATAACGCTTTTTGATGCATCCCGCAAAAATACAAGAATATTTCCGGTTATCGATGCAGGCAAATCCTTATCGGAAAATTTAGTTGAATCTTCTCAATAATTTCGTAGACTAGTCCATCGTCTAGTTTGTCGCAAGAGGTCAGACAAATTTGAAATAGATTTTGACAAGAAATTACCAGACGAACTACCAAGTTGTTTGTCACTTTATCGCAATGGCTGATATCAAAGTATTCCAAATGGCTAAGATCACAGAGTGACTCCATGTTAATTATAATTTTTTACTTACCCATTTGTGTTTTTTTTTGTCAGTGTATAAGTTTTACTAAAAATTATTATTTTTTGTTTTCACGATTAATTTTGAATTTTGTTATATTTAGATGTGTTCCGAACGAGTAACAAACTTAAACTGAGCTCTGTGGAAATTCGATTTTAAGTAGCAACTTTGACAGTTTGTAAAATTTTTGAACAGGCCTACTTGGTATTTGGAAATCCTTGGTATTGAATCAACTAGGCGCACTGCAATTCCTTAAACTACCCCGAAGCCAAAATTTTTCTGAAAAAGACATGGAGTCACTCTGTGATCTTAGCCAATTGGAATACTTTGATATCAGCCATTGCGATAAAGTGACAAACAACTTGGTAGTTCGTCTGGTAATTTCTTGTCAAAATCTATGTCAAATTTGTCTGACCTCTTGCGACAAAGTAGACGATGCACTAGTCTACGAAATTATTGAGATCCAACTAAATTTTCTGACTAGACTAGACGCTTCAACGCGTACACCTGAGGATAAAAAGCGCTTACAATGATGATATGTGATGTTTCCAAAACGTTTGAATTGATTTTCGTGAGAATGTCATCAGACATAAAATCATGGCCATTCTTATTGATTTCTTGTAAATAGCATTCGAGTCTTGGATGATAACGCTTTTTGATGCATCCCGCAAAAATACAAGAATATTTCCGGCAAATATCTTATCGACTTTTATGCAAGCTGTTATCGTTGCAGGCAAATCCTTATCGGAAAATTTAGTTGAATCTTCTCAATAATTTCGTAGACTAGTGCATCGTCTAGTTTGTCGCAAGAGGTCAGAAAAATTTGAAATAGATTTTGACAAGAAATTACCAGACGAACTACCAAGTTGTTCGTCACTTTATCGCAATGGCTGATATCAAAGTATTCCAAATGGCTAAGATCACAGAGTGACTCCATGTTAATTATAATTTTTTACTTACCCATTTGTGTTTTTTTTGTCAGTGTATAAGTTTTACTAAAAATTATTATTTTTAGTTTTCACGATTAATTTTGAATTTTGTTATATTTAGATGTGTTCCGAACGAGTAACAAACTTAAACTGAGCTCTGTGGAAATTCGATTTAAGGTAGCAACTTTGACAGTTTGTAAAATTTTTGAACAGGCCTACTTGGTATTTGGAAATCCTTGGTATTGAATCAACTAGGCGCACTGCAATTCCTTAAACTACCCCGAAGCCAAAATTTTTCTGAAAAAGACATGGAGTCACTCTGTGATCTTAGCCAATTGGAATACTTTGATATCAGCCATTGCGATAAAGTGACAAACAACTTGGTAGTTCGTCTGGTAATTTCTTGTCAAAATCTATGTCAAATTTGTCTGACCTCTTGCGACAAAGTAGACGATGCACTAGTCTACGAAATTATTGAGAAGATTCAACTAAATTTTCTGACTAGACTAGACGCTTCAACGCGTACACGTGAGGATAAAAAGCGCTTACAATGATGATATGTGATGTTTCCAAAACGTTTGAATTGATTTTCGTGAGAATGTCATCAGACATAAAATCATGGCCATTCTTATTATTGATTTTTTCGTAAATAGCATTCGGGTCTTGGATGATAACGCTTTTTGATGCATCCCGCAAAAATACAAGAATATTTCCGGCAAATATCTTATCGACTTTTATGCAAGTTGTTATCGATGCAGGCAAATCCTTATCGGAAAATTTAGTTGAATCTTCTCAATAATTTCGTAGACTAGTGCATCGTCTACTTTGTCGCAAGAGGTCAGACAAATTTGAAATAGATTTTGACAAGAAATTACCAGAAGAACTACCAAGTTGTTCGTCACTTTATCGCAATGGCTGATATCAAAGTATTCCAATTGGCTAAGATCACAGAGTGACTCCATGTTAATTATAATTTTTTACTTACCCATTTGTGTTTTTTTTGTCAGTGTATAAGTTTTACTAAAAATTATTATTTTTAGTTTTCACGATTAATTTTGAATTTTGTAATATTTAGATGTGTTCCGAACGAGTAACAAACTTAAACTGAGCTCTATGGAAATTCGATTTAAAGTAGCAACTTTGACAGTTTGTAGAAATTTTTGAACAGGCCTACTTGGTTTAAAAAATATTATAAAGGGCCTACTTCGTTTTCGGGCAACTATTAGGTAAATTTATTTTGTTTTATTCCTTTACAATGTTAATTCGAGTACCATGATTTTTCACAGTTGCATCTTAAGTATAGGTTCAATTAATAGCTTAATACCAAACTCGGCACAAAAGGGGCTAGGACCTCTCTTGCGGCAGTTCACCCTATGAAACCAAATTAAATAAAGTGGAATACAAAACGGATCACTTACTAATCAAAAGAAGTGAGAAAGTCACTGGTTAACTTAGGATCCAGAGAATAAGCTCACGATTAGATGGGTTTCAGAATATAACAACATTTTTGGAAATGAGCTGGCGGATAAAGTTGCAAGTACCAGTGCAGCACACTGTGGGATTGATAATCACGTGGTATGGGACCTACTGAGAATAGAGTGAATAACAAATAAATGTTTCATTGGGAACAGAAGCCAGGACTTAAACAGTCAAAAAAAGTCATGATAACTCCAGGAAGAACACCGTGAGAATCCTGAAGGGCCTTCTGAAGGACATTGTAAGCTCCGCATGTATTATGTGAATGTATGTCACTCGCCGCTAAAAGAAACAAGCTCCTGGGCATGTACGTTCTCCCACCGGAGATCGTTGTTACTATAAGTCCTAACAAAATACTGCATACATGTAGGCCACAGGATTTTTAGGAGGGCTCTGAGCCGTGAAGGGGGTACAATACAATCCACTTGGGTAGCAGCACATTTTTACACCCAATCAGCCAGTTGTGTCACCATTTAGCTGGATGTTCTAGAATTTTGCAATAATATATATAATAACATATTCCATTAACTTATGTATTTTATTTATGTACATAATTTTTTAAACTATTGTAACAATTTCTAATAAATTATATTCCTTAAATATTATAATTATTTATCTTGCATTTATTATTTAATATATTACATAATTTGCTATAATATTTAACTACCATTTTAAGCTAACACTTATTTTCGCTGAGTAAACTTTTCTACTTTTTCCTTTAAAGAGCCACAGCCGAGAAGAACTTTTCCATTAAAAAATATAAATAAATTGCTGGGAAACATAACACCGAATTTTATACAAAAAAAGGAAAGTAAGATAAACATAAAAACTTTAATCCAGTTTTACAGCGGGCGAGAATCCTTAATACAAACGCAAACAAAATGCATATGTGTATGTTGCCGACCATAACTTTAATCTGAAAACAACTAAAAAAGTAAAAAACTTTTTTTTTTTCTAATTTTTCCATACAAAATGGTCTTGAAGCCAGCTGATACTAACAGGCGAACAGAAATTCAGAAAATGCAGAAAGTAACTTTAAATTAGCAACTAGAATTATGCTACATAATTTTTACATAAAAATTTATATTTTTTAAAAAGTGTAGCATACTTTTAGTGACACCTTTAGAAAAAATTTTATTCTGCAGCTGCTTGCTTATGATTTCTGTTCGCTTGGTAGCTGAAATCCATTCAGACTCAAAATTTAACGAAAATCGATTCAAATTTTTTTGCTAAATGCTCAGGAAATTCAAACTTCTAATTTGAGTAATGACGGTCTTAGGTTATTCCTTAGGTTTTTAACTACAAAATGTGTCTTTGAATATTCTTAGAGCCCAGCAACTGAAACAAAATATCCTTTTTGAAAAATAAAAAATAGCCCTTGTTTAATGTCAATTGATATTATATTTATTTGAACAACAATAATAATATTTATAAAAACTATAATAAAATATTGTAATTTAGAATAAGCTAATCCTTTCTTTAACTTAAGCTCCATAAATTTCAAGCCATTTAAGTTTTTGATCGAAAACGTAATTCTCAAAAAACCAATAGGTAAATGTAAAAAAATATAATAAAAATTAAACATAATCCAACTTAGAGTAACGCAAGTTTTGCAAAAAAAAACTGTTGCCTGTAAAGTCGGTTTTACGGGCGAAGATTTTACGTGACAACGTCTTTTTCCAGTAGAATATTTATTGATATGAATATTATTAAATTGCACAATAGGAACAAGGAATTGAATGAAAATAAGAATTGCACAAATTTTAGCTATAGAAATATATTTTGTTTACTAAAACATTGTACATGTAAACTAAAACTCAACTAATTCCTATTTGAGTGATTTTGTTGAGGATAGGACGATGATAGGAGAAATAGGAAATGAAAGGAAGTGTTTCTGCTGTAATCCAACTTACAGTAATACAAGTTTTATAAAAAATTCAAAGTTTAACTTAAATATCTTGTTGAAATATTTCTTATTCTTTTTAATTTGGGTTGGTTTGTCAAAAATTTGGCTTCCGTAATATTTCTGCCTATATAAATTTTTCTAAGATAACAGGCGAACAGCAACGTTAACAGATAAACCAAATTCATTCAATAAATGCTGGATCAGCTGTGCAGCGCCATATTTAAATTGACTCTCATACTGAAATCCAAGCTAAGATAGTTAACCAGAAAGAGACAAATATATGCCATTGTTACAACAACAGCTGTTGGAGCAGTAAGACAAGCACTAAACGAATGCAGTTACATTTTTTGCTTGTTTACTCTTTACAGCTAATCATGTAAATTGGCGAACTTTTAATTGGCGAATCAAATTTCATTGCGGCTACTTGCTGTTAGTTCTGTTCGCCTGGTAGATCAGTTTGATCGCTTTATTACAATTTTAAAGCAGTTATTAATCAACTGCTTAACAATTTGCAATGAAATCAGTACTAGTGGTATATAATAAACAATATAATAATAGAATAGAGATAAAATCCTATGCTAAGTAATAGGTGAATAGAAACTCTGACAGCCCACAATTTATATATTAATTGGAAGACTACTTTTAATTAGCCAATTACAAAACACACCGAAAGGCAACGGCACTTTTTAATATCATGCTCCCACTAAACTCAATTTTAAACAAAGAGCGGTGAAAGAAAACTGTAAACTAAAATAACCGTTTAACAAAATAGTGGGTTTTAGCTTGGCCAATCAACTTGCATTAACTTTATTATTTATTGCTGCGGCTACTGGCTATCTCTTTCAGTTCGACTGGTAGATCAGTCTAATTACAACGGATAGAAATTACTTATTATCTCAAGCTTCTTAGCTCAAGCTTGCACAAAACTCTAAACAACTAAAAGTCAAATGATATTAGAAATTGATAAATATCGAACTTTTAAAATACATACTATTTATCAAATAGGTTAAAAGTTAAAATTTGTGTAAGAGAGAAACATACGAACATCTTAAATACTTAATATCTACATTTTCACTCACACGGAATTCCATTTTGAGCAAGAAAATATACACAAAAGGGTTTCATTGGTCGTCGATTAAAATGCATTAATTGTATTTTTCATATTCCTGCGGCTACTGGCGATGACTTTGACTTAAATTATCAGGCCGCGCTGAAATGAGCTTATCAGCGTAATAAGTCCCTAACACAGTGTGGTCAAAAAGCGCCTACCCAGCGGGCATCGGCTGATTTTGCAGATCAGCAGCAAAACAATAAAATCAGCGTCGATAAGTTCAGCTCCTGTCAGCCGAAGTATAGAACAATTTTCTGCTTGTACCATCGTTGCCGAGTTAACAGGCGACCAAAAACAACAGAATAATTTCATTGTGGATCGGTTAAAAATAATACTAACACACTAACCGGCACACTGACAAGCTGCGCCACTCACTCTCATACTCAACGCAATTTTAAGCAAAGAGAGCTAGACAGAGATAGATAATGAGGGAGTTAATTAAAGATTAAAGCTGCATTAGCTTAACACAAATCTGATACATCTATTTTTATTGCCTACTTTTGTGCACTGCGACCGTTACTCTAATCATACACAAAATGTTGGGCTTATGATTGGCCAATCAATTTATACAGGAAGATAGGAGCAGCGCAGCTCTGCATTTGAAAATTGACTATATCTGCCTGCCTTAAACATTTGTGAAGATCGGCTTATTTAGTTATTTAAATTAAAAGTATTTTACTGGTAAGTCGTACAGAAAAACTATTCCTTAAAAATTAGATTTAATGTTTTTGTATTAAGTATTTACTATATTACAAATTTACTATTACATTTATATAAATACCTATGTATTATTTATTTATTTAATACGGAATAATTGCGTTTATAAAACTAATTAATTTTGCAGATAATTAAGGCTTATGAGCTTACAGTATTATATTTTATAATATTGTTTAAATTAGGTTGTACATATCTAAGTATATATTTTATTTTTGTATAAAATTTGTTAAACTATTCTAAGAATATCTAATAAATAATATTCCTTAAATATTAGAATATTAATATTTTTGTAATTCGTATTTATTGAATTCCAAAAGTTACTATTATATTTATATATATACCTATATAATTTTTTTTGTCTATAATTTTGTAAACTTTTGGGATAATTTCTAATAAATTACATTCCTAAGATATAAGAGTTAATATTTTTTTATTTAGTGTTGTAATATAATACAAATTTTTTATTATATTTATATACCTACATATTAATTCTTGTATATAATTCTGTATACTATTGTAACAGTTTCTAATGAAAAATATTCGTTAAATATTAGAATTAAAATGATTTTATTATTTACAATTCCACATAATTTACTATTATATTTATAAGCTATTTGCAGTTAACATTTGTATCTTATTTTCGTTGAATAAACTTTTCTATTTAAATAATACATGAAACTTGCATTATTTGTTTTTTCCTTTACAAAGTAATAGCCGAAAAGGAATTCTGGATTAAAAAGAAATATATATTATAAAATGGTAGCAAATATAAAACAGAGTAAAAATAAAAAAAAAAAGTAAAATAATCATGAAAACTATAATCCAGTGTTACAGCGGCACAGAATCCTCAAACTGCTTCAATCTGAAAACAACAAAAAAAACAAAATTTTGTTTTAATTTTTCCATACAAAATGGTCTTGCAAGCAGCTGATACTACCAGGCAAACAGAAATGCAGAAAATGCAGAAAGCAATATTAAATATGAAACTTAAAGTATGCTACATAATTTTTGCAACAAATTTATATTTTTCAAAAAGTGTAGCATACTTTTAATGACAGTTTTAGAAAAATTGTGGTCTATAGCTGCTTGCTTATCATTTCTGTTCGCCTGGTAGCTGAAATCCGTTCAGAGTCAAAATTGAGCAAAAATCGATTGAACATTTTTTTTTTCGTTTGCCCAGGAAATTCAAATATTTGAATTTTATTAACGGTTTTAGGCTGTTGACTTGGTTTGAAACAACAAAATGTTGCTTTGCATAAATGTCTCCACTCAAAATATTTGATATATTTTTAGAGCCTAGCAACTGATAAGAAAAATATCCTTTTTGAAAAAAAAAAACAGCTTTTGTTAAAAGTAATTGATTTTATTTTTATTTGAACAATAATAATACTAATATTTATAAAAACTTTAAGAAAATAACATAACTTACAATTTTAGCTTGTTTATTTTTATTATTTGTTTAATTTGGTTGGTTTGGTAATTTAGCCATTAAAAATTACAGAGTTAGATGCAAAAATTTTGTTAATTTAGGGTTTTAATAATAATTATAATAAAATATTGTAGTTTGTTATTTTAGCTTGTTTATTTTTATTATTTGATAAATTTAGTTTGTTTAACAATTAGCTGTTTGTAAAATTTTTAGGAACAGAAGTAGGAAATAAAAGTATTCTGTTTTAAAATTAAAAACAAAATGATTTTGGAGAAGCTATGTACTATACCGATCAAAAAGTTTATCGGAATTCCCCAAACTCAAATTGCCATTAAGAGTGAAGCGTTCTGACACCATTGAGATCATCAAACACAATTCGAAGAAGGAACTCAAAGCCATCCCTATCCAGGCCTACCAGAAGTGTTTGAATGATTGTATCAAGCTCAAATTATGACAAAATGTCAAAAACAGTCCTACCAACCTAATAAAAAAAGAAATATACCGATTCATTTTGGGCAGGCCTTTTAAAAACGCCTTTCCCGAAACTTTTTGATCTTAAGGTATATTAATTTAATGTAATATTTTAATTCATTATTTAAATTTAATAGAATTAAACTATTTCTATAAGTATTAAAAACGTTTGTGCTTCGTACATCAAAATATAAAATGATAAGCTAACGAAGCTACTGGGTTCATACCCCATTTATAAAGGATATAATCCTTTTCTTTTTAATTTTTAATAACTTTTCAAAAATTTTATTTCTTTGAACATTTATTAAAATTTCATCAAATGCATGATTAGCTGCTTTAGAAGGATTAGAAATTAATTTATTATTTTTTATTCCCTTGATATGAGAAAATAATAATTTAATTCCTACTGAATCCTAATTAAAATATTTTCTAACTTAAGCTTTACCCTCAATTGTTATATTATTTTCTATTATTTTATTAATACTAAAAACGAATAGAAACAATGAAATTAATTTATTATGAATTTCTCTAATTATATTATCTTCTCTACTTTTAAAAAGAGGAGCAGCTCCATTTCATTTTTGGTTTACCAATATAATAGAAGTATTAACATAAATAAATTCATTGATATTAATAACTTGACAAAAAATTGTTCCTTTATTGTTAATTTCGTGTGTCGATGCCAGACGAAGAGGATGTGCCCTTTGATTATTTTGAGCAGTTGAACATGAAATATCCGACAGCTGAAACGTTCAATTTAAATTGGAATTGCAATCTCTTTCACGATGATGTTCGTTCTTCACTCATAAACTTTCAAAATGTGAAAAATCTCAATTTGTTTCTGGAAGACAATTTCAAGCAAATACCGGCCACGCCACCATTTATGTTTCCAAACCTGCAATCTTTACGATTGGAAAACATCGTCCGATTGACCGATGAATGGATTAATTTCATCATACAATTTTCAACCATTCGCCATCTTTACATTTTAACCATGTTTGATGGAGATTTGGACACCATGAACGATAAAGTGATTTCAGCAATAGCCGATAAATCAAATTTTCAGAATGATTGGTCTTTCGAAGTTTTTGTGAATCATTTGTCGTGGCGTTGCTGTGTGGTTTTCTTGATTTTGTTGAATCATTAATCTGGTGCTAACTTTTTTGTTTGTTTCTTCACCTGCGATAATGATAGCAAAAGTAAAAAAATAGCAACTATAAGTTGAGGTCTTTTATGATTGTGTTCAAATATGTATTCACTTACCATTTGACGGGTTAATCATTTTGATATTTAAATGATAGCCATCCTCGCCATGGCAAAATAGTATTGGATATTGCAAAGCATCATAGGAATGATGCGTTTCTGACACGCGTTGAAGTTGATTATTTTTTCGTTGAAGCACAATGTCGCGCGATTGGAAGTCTTCTCCAACAATCACTATGGCAACATCGTCGATTGTTGGAGCATTAAATCTTCTTGAGTGTTCACCAATAGTCGTCTTATCAGCTCGAATAACAATATAATGATTGTCGGACGGCATTCGATCTATTGCTAGTCGGAACAATTGAACTAAATCATTGTGTTCATGAAACAAACGTTGTAATTGTGCAACTATTTCTCCCTTTGTGTTACAACCGATAGCACACCGACGATCAACTTCGTCGGTCGAATTGCCAATGAAATATATTTGTAGAAATTGATATTCTTCATCTGCGAAAGGCAACAATGAGCCTGCTCTTAATCGATTCAACTCATTCCTTTGTGAACGTTGTTCCTCAGCTTCAGCTGTTCATTGGGATGATTGCAATTGAGTTCTACGCGAATTTCTACCAATGTTACGTCTTTTTGGCGGCATTATGTGCAAATATTGATCTGATCATATGTATTTTACACAGAAATCAAAACATGAATCGTTTATGATTTTTGTTTTTCCTTTCGACAAAAACTATTAACTAAAAAATATTAGCTAATCTGACAATGTACACAATGCCAACCTAAATAAAAAAAAAATTTGTATTGGAAAATCAAATTGTCCTTTTTAGTATTTTCGTCGCAATTTTGTTATATTTTCTCAACTTTAAACCATCCTTGGATGCTAATTGCAAAATTAGCCAAATCGGTCCAGCCATTCACGCGTGATGCCGTGACCAAGGAAAACGGGTTTAATTTTTATATATATAGATTATTATAATATCAACTTTAATTACATTATTTTTTTATTAACGAATTTTTTATTTTGCTTTCTTATTAAATTTTTATGAAAGTAATTGAAATATTAATATTCAATATTATATTTTTTTTAATTATATATTTATAACTTTAAGATTTTTTATAATTTTAAGATTATAATTTTTTTATATTCTAAGATTTAAAGTTAGTTAAGACTTATATCCTTCAAAGTTATAAATATAGGATTAACCTTTAAGCCTTAGTAAATTATTACTCCTTTAGAATTGCACTTTAATATCATTATTGACTATAATGCCTAAAATGATTAAAAATATCCTTTTTTTTTTTTATAAATAGATTTACCATCTATCGCCTATATTTCAGCCACTTAATCGCGACAATGATTATTTCCACAAATCATTAAGAGCTTGATCAGGAATAATTTGAGCATTTTTAAGAATTTTAATTCGAGCTGAACTTGGATATCCTGAAGCTTTAATTGGTGATGATTAAATTTACACCTGATATAGCTTTTCCTCGAATAAATAATATAAGATTTTGACTACTACCTCCAGCTCTTACTTTATTATTAGTAAGTAGTATAGTTGAAAACGGAGAAGGCACAGGATGAACTATATACAGGGTCCGGCACTCGAAGTGTAACCAAATTCAGACCGCTCGCGCAGCTGACGCACGGGCATCAGCTGTCTGTAAGTTACCTAAATGACAGTTTAGAGTATTGTTTACAAGCGCACGAAAGCATTTTGCCGTGAGTAAACGCGAAAAAAAATCAGTAATGGATTTCAAACGTAATAGTGTAGTTGCATTATATTTAGCTGGAAAATCACAACCAGCGATTGTTCGTGAGCTCGAACACCTTAAAGTAAATAAAGTTTTCGTTTATCGCACCATAACTCGTTACAATGATACTGGTAGCATCGCAAAACGTCATGGAGGTGGTCATCAAAAGACTGCAACGTCACGTGAGATGGTTCAAAAAGTGAAGAAGCGACTTGAGCGAAATCCCTGACGAAGTGCCAATCAAATGGCGAAAGAACTGAAAATATCTGACCGTAGCATCCGTCGCATACTGAAAAATGATCTCAAGGTCAAGCCTTACAAGATCCAAAAGGCACATGATCTCACACCGAAGCAGCAACAAGTCAGACTTGAGAGAGCGAAGGAGTTGCTTCGCTTGGCCGAAAGCGGTCAATTGCACTAGTATACAAATTTTGATTTTGAAAAAGTATTTTCTAGTGTAAGTAGCTTTTTTTATTTATGTTGACATACTGCATACGAAATTACAATTATATTTTTTTAATTAGTTTCCATTCCTTAAAAAAAAAAATTTTAAAGTTTTTTGAAAAAATAACAGAAATTATACCGTTATTTTATTCATTAGTAGAATTGCGACGTGGTTTCTTCGCTGCCCTTTTGTACTCTGCTTCGGGAGTATCTCGATGAATAGTCCAGCAGTAATCCGCTAACATTGAAACGTTCCACTTGCCCTGATATCGTTTTTCCATGTTAGCGATGTCCTGGTGGAAGCGCTCCCCATGTTCATCGCTAAAGGCCCCACAGTTATTCGGAAAGAAGTCCAAATGAGAATGTAAAAAGTGGATTTTCAGGGACATGTTACAACCCAGTTCTTGGTAAGATGACAACATATTTTCAATAAGTTCAGCGTAGTTGTCGCTCTTCTTATTTCCCAAGAAGTTTTTTGTCACGAGGCGAAAATTGTCCCAGGCTTTTTTTCTTTGCCTTCCAAAATAGTGTCGAAGTGTTCGTGTTTTAATAAATTTCTTATTTGGGGACCAACGAATATACCTTCTTTGATTTTAGCCTCACTTAATCTTGGAAATTTCTGGCGAAGGTAGTGAAAAGCAGTTCCATTTTTGTTCATTGCTTTTACGAAATTTTTCATGAGCCCTAGTTTTATGTGCAGTGGTGGAAGTAACACTTTTTGTGGGTCAACTAAAGTGTTATTTTGAACATTTTTCATCCCAGGCTGAAGTGACTGACGATGAGGCCACACTTTTTTTGTATAATGCTGCTTTCTGTCACGACTGTCCCATTCGCAAAGAAAGCAACAAAATTTCGTATAGCCTAATTGTAGTCCAAGTAGAATAGCTACGACTTTTAAATCTCCGCAAATTTGCCATTGGTGATCATTATATTTTATCTGCAGCAAAAGGGTTTTCATGTTATCATAAGATTCTTTCATATGGACTGCATGACCAATAGGGATCGATGGTAAAATATTTTGGTTATGTAACAATACTGCTTTTAAACTTAATTTAGAGCTGTCTATAAAAAGTCTCCATTCTTTCCGTTTATATGTAATGTTAAGAGATCCCATCAAACCCTGGACATCTTTACAAAAAACTAAACTTTCAGCCATTTCAAAATATTGCATCAAATGTTTTTGTCTGTTACGGAAAGATGTTATAACTACACCACTTTGTAAAAGGTTCCATTGTTGCAATCTTGAACCTAAAAGTTCTGCTTTGTTCTTTGGCAATTCTAAGTCCCTTACGAGATCATTTAATTCAGCTTGTGTTATCCTGTGTGGCTGTGTTGATGTACTAGGTACCTCGTATTCTGACATTGACGAAATTGATGGTGAACTTCCCTTGATACCATCTTCGTCGTCACCGATGTGAGGACGCTTCGGGGTCGGATGAAGATCGCTGTGTGGTAGAGGACGAGTAGCTGATGGTATATTTGGATATGTTATGGCACTCTTCTTTTTTTTAGAAACACCCTTGCCTTTTCCAAATACATGAGTCGTCAGGCAGAAATAACAATCACTTACGTGATTTGTCGATTATCGCCACTGCATTGGCACTGCAAAACGAAATGATGTTTTTTTGCCATTCATTATTATTACAGCAGAATGGATTACAGCAGAAATGTGGAACCCAGCTTTTATCCTGGTGTTTGATGTTCTCGTTAAAGTAGTAAAAATAGGCTTTTTTTATTATAGGCGATATACAACACCTTTGTTTATTAAATATCACCTCACCGCAGATATAACAAAAATTGTCGGGATTATTAACACATTTTCGAGACATTTTGCTATAAAATAGTATTATACTTTTTACTTTTTACACTTCTATATCGCTTAATTTAAGAGAAAATAGCACTAAATCACAATATTTCGAATATTTGATACAAACTAACTATGTAAATGTCAAAACATTATGAAGTTAAATGTGGGTAGTTCCATTAAACTCGAAAGATACGATTATCGTAAAAACTCAAACTAATAAATGAATTTTAGTTATCAATCCGAATTTTGCATGGACAGAGAAGCAGAAATTAGTTTAAATTATTTCGGATACTTTTCCTTGTAGACTAGTGTTGTCGAACATTGTGTTTTCTGACGAGAAAATTTTTACAATTGATCAATTCGTAAACTCTCAAAACGATAGGGTTTACTTGAGGGACCGTTCATACGAGAATTTGAGTCAATGATTGGCCACCAGGAGGCAGCACCCGCCACAGATAATGGTTTGGGCCGCTGTAACCGCAGATGGGCGCCCTCCAATCGTTTTCATCTAGCCTGGCGTCAAGGTTAATGCGCAATATTATCGGGAAAGTATTCTGGAGGTTGCTTTGAAGCCGTGGGCAGACAAACATTTCAGGTGGCAGACCATGGACGTTTCAACAGGACTCGGCACCGTCTCACAAAGCTCGAGTGAACCAAGAATGGCTGAAAAACAACGTTCCGAACTTCATAATGTCCACACAATGGCTCTCGAATTCACCAGACGCGAATCCGATGGATTATTTTCTTTGGGCCATTTTGGAGAGCAAGGTCCGAACTAAAAGATACAACAGTCTCGAGGCGCTGAAAAAAGCCATTGTCCACGAGTGGGCCAAAATACCTGCAAGTCACATTCGGGCAGCTTGCGATTCATTTTTGGACCGTCTCAAGGCCATAGTGAAGGCAAAAGGTGGCCATATTGAGCGAAAGTAAATTGTTTCTAAATTTCGTATTATTTTTACACATTTTGTGCCTTGAATTGAGTAAAGGTAATTTTCCAAAATGAATTTATGGCCTTTTTAATTGGTTACACTTCGAGTGCTGGACCCTGTATGCTCCTTTATCATCTGAAATTACTCAAAGAGCTTCAGTTGGTTTAGCCATTTTTTCTTTACACTTAGCAGGAATTTCTTCAATTTATTTTTAATAAGGAGCTGTAAACTTTATTCCTTCCCTTCTTTTAATTAGGTAACGCAATGGACCTCATGGTCTCTGGTAGATCTCAGTCACTATCAGAGCTGCCTATACAACCTAACCTTACCTGATCACAAAAGACATCCCGAAACTTGCAAAAATAAAATCAAGTCCAACAAAATTGAGGCATAAGGATACTTTTTATTGTAATTTGCGTATATGTTTATGGCCGTCTGCTATTTGCCATTTTGTATCTGTGTCTCTGTGGTGTGTGGTGTGTTACATCCGGGATAAGATACATCCCTGCAACAAAATCGAACGAATGCAAATCTTCACGCCTACGCGGTAAGGTCTCTAAGGCGGTTGCGCGGTACCATCTTCGATTTTGTTATATTTGTATAGTCAAACGAACAAATAAAATGTTTTCAGTTTCTTGTAGTGAGGTCCCACCTTAAAATATTAGACGTCAGTACTTGTTCCAAATAAATTTCTTTTGTACTTACTTCAGTTTGTCATTGTATGTGAAAAATGTTTAAACTTAAAATTTTTAACTTTTTATAATTTAGGTCTGCTTGCATCAAAGTCGAAACGTATACTGAGCTCCGTAGAAATTCGATTTAAAATGAAATACTTTGACATTTCCAAAAATGTTTAGCAGGGTTACTATGTTAAGTCTGTTTGAAAACGGGTTCATCACAAAGTGTCTCTTAGTCTTTGATCTTTGCAAAAATGGTAGATCCTGCCTTCGTTGGCAGCACGAGGCGACATTGATATAGTTCCACGGATACATATCCTGCGACAGGGCTACTATGTCTAAATGGGTTGAGGGAATGGAGTGCTTTTTTATTTTTGGGGTGGCAACTCTGTCAAGGAACCCGCGAACCACCGAAGACTTAGTGGGTTTATTACAAAGTGTGTCCTAAGCCTTTGATGTTTGCAAAAATGGTGGATTGTTTTTCAGAAAAATTGCAAAGCTTGGTGCCAAGCTAGATCGCAAGGTGCAAACATATCTGCAGGGATGATTCGCTATAAAGCCAACGCAAAAACGTTTCGGTTAGGTTTTGTGATGTTGGAAAATCGCTAAGGATAAGTAAGTTGGGTTGGTTAGAATGAGATCGTGGTGAAGTCGCGGATGGCTCTAAATTGCAGTTTTTGGACGGATTTACGTTTAGCGTGTCCAGAGCGAGTCGCAAAATTTCTGTAGCACATGGGGTGTTTTTTTTTTGGCGATCTTAAATTTGGCTGTAAACAGAAGTGCAATGTTCTTTAACTGCGGGATTATGTTTATGTTGGCTATCATAAGAGGCAATTCAAATATTGGTATTAAAAATCGGCTCGGTGCTCCACTGAAAATCAAAAGCCCCACAACTTCTTTTTTAAAGCTTATACCCAATATGTTAAAAATAAAAATAATTAATTTTTAATATTAAATGCTGCATATAAGATTCTGTTTATTTAATGTGTTTCGTGCATTTAGTAACATAGTAAAATGGTGTTTGCCATACATCGCAAAATGTCATCTTGTGTGAATCGGTAGAACGACGGATTACATTGTAACCAGGGGCACTATGTACAGGCTGAAGCTCCTGCTGCTTTTCGGATCACTATCAGAGCTACTAACCAGTCGGGAGTGAATCGTGAGCAGAATGGAGGACCTTCTAACGGGCAACCAGCAGATCCTGTTCCTAATGGCAGACACTCTAACGCTGCTGCTTTTGGATCTGTCAATATTGAAGTAAATACAGAAAATATCCGGTCTGGACTTGATTATGAGCAGAATGGAGGACCTTTTACCTGGCAACCAGCAGGTCCTGTTCCTAATGGCAGACCCTCTAACGCTGCTGCTGTTGGATCTGTCAATATTGGAGTAAACACAGATAGCTTCTGGTCAGGACTTAATTATGAGCAAAATGGAGGATTTTCTAACGGGCAACCAGCAGGTCCTGTTCCTAATGGCAGACCCTCTAACGCTGCTGCTGTTGGATCTGTCGATATTGGAGTAAACACAGACAATTTCCGGTCTGGATTTAATAATGAGCAGAATGGAGGATCTTCTAACGGGCAACCAGCAGGCCCTGTTCCTAATGAAAATCACGGAGAGGATAATGAAAGTTCCGAAGAGGCAGCAGTAGAATCACGATCAAGTACAGCCTGGCGTTGGATATTCGGCCCAAAATCAGATTTCAATTAAAACAGCTTAACTTGAAGAATAAATATGAAGCTCGTTCTATTTTGTCACCATTAAGTTTTTTACATCATAATCCATCTACAAACGCCCCTCGCACGAGTCCTCGCGGGCTGAGGTCCTCCAGTGCTCTGGCGCGGTACCACTCATCGATAATCCAGATTTATGGGTACTTATATGTCATCCTTGGCCTATTAACGTAAATCGCAAATTCTGTTTATGTTTCTGAAGTAAAATGTCAATTGTTAAAATAGTTATACAGCATAGAAAAAAAATTTTTGTTGCTTACCTTTTCATATGCAATTGGTTCAAAATTAAAAAAAAAAATTTTTTTTAAAAATTGGGCTCGAATGGATAATCCCAAGAACAAAATCCTTTATACAAAATAAACAAGACAAATTCCCCGTCAAGATTTGTCGTCTTCTTATTGGCTGCATTGTCGTTTGTTGCTATAGCCAAACAAACACAAGTCGGCACAGTTAAAGCATTTGGAAATCCTTGGTATTGAAAACGCTATCTCTTGCAGAATGCTGCAACAAATGAATCAACTAGGCGCACTGCAATTCCTTAAAATACCCCGAAGCCAAAATTTTTCTGAAAAAGACATGGAGTCACTCTGTGATCTTAGCCAATTGGAATACTTAGATATCAGCCATTGCGATAAAGTGACAAACAACTTTGTAGTTCGTCTGGTAATTTCTTGTCAAAATCTATGTCAAATCAGTCTGACCTCTTGCGACAAAGTAGACGATGCACTAGTCTACGAAATTATTGAGAAGATTCAACTAAATTTTCCGACTAGACTAGACGCTTCAACGCGTACACGTGAGGATAAAAAGCGCTTACAATGATGGTATGTGATGTTTCCAAAACGTTTGAATTGATTTTCATGAGTATGTCATCAGACATAAAATCATGGCCATTCTTATTAGTGATTTCTTCTAAATAGCATTCGAGTCTTGGATGATAACGCTTTTTGATGCATCCCGCAAAAATACAAGAATATTTCCGGCAAATATCTTATTGACTTTTATGCAAGTTGTTATCGATGCAGGCAAATCCTTATCGGAAAATTAAGTTGAATCTTCTCAATAATTTCGTAGACTAGTCCATCGTCTAGTTTGTCGCAAGAGGTCAGAAAAATTTGAAATAGATTTTGACAAGAAATTACCAGACGAACTACCAAGTTGTTTGTCACTTTATCGCAATGGCTGATATCAAAGTATTCCAAATGGCTAAGATCACAGAGTGACTCCATGTTAATTATAATTTTTTACTTACCCATTTGTGTTTTTTTTGTCAGTGTATAAGTTTTACTAAAAATTATTATTTTTAGTTTTCACGATTAATTTTGAATTTTGTAATATTTATATGTGTTCCGAACGAGTAACAAACTTAAACTGAGCTCTGTGGAAATTCGATTTTAGGTAGCAACTTTGACAGTTTGTAGAATTTTTGAACAGGCCTACTTGGTTTAAAAAATCTTATAAAGGGCCTTTTTCGTTTTCGGGCAACTATTAGGTAAATTTATTTTGTTTTTATTCTTTTTACAATGTTAACTCGAGTACCCCAGGATTTTTCACAGTTGCATCTTGGGCATAGGTTCAAATTAATAGTTTAATACCAAACTCGTTGCACAATAGGGGCTTGGACATCTTCTTTGCGGCAGTTCACCCTATCCAACCAAATTAAATAAAGTGAAATACAAACGGATCACTAACTAATCAAAGAAGTGAGAAAGTCACTGGTTAACTTAGGATCTAGGAATAAGCTCACGATTAGATGGGTTTCAGGATATAATAACATTTTTGGAAATGAGCTGGCGGATAACACTGTGGGATTGATAACCACGTGGTATGGGACCTACTGAGAAAAGAGGAGAATAACAAACGACTGTTTCATTGGGAACAGAAGCCAGGACTTAAACAGTGAAAAACCTTCCTCCGTGAGAGGTTCAAAGTTATGATAACTCACGGGAAGAACACCGTGAGAATCCTGAAAGGCCTTCTGAAGGGACATTGTAGGCTCCGCAGTCACTTAAACACAATTGGCGTAGCGGATAGTGAACTAGGTCGCTTCTTTAGCATGGAGGAAGAAACTTCTTCGCATGGAAGAAACAAGCTCCTGGGCATGGACGTTCTCCCACCGAATATCGTTGTTACTATAAGCCCAAACAAAATACTGCCTACATGCCATTGGATTTTTAGGATGTGTCTGAGCCGTGAAGGGGGTACAATACAATCCACTTGGGAAGCAGCACATTTTTACATCCAATCAGCCAGATGTGTCAGCTGAATGTTCCATAATTTTGCAATAATATATATAATAGCATATTCTATTTACTTATGTATTTTATTTATGTACATAATTTTTAAACTATTGTAACAATTTCTAATAAATAATATTCCCTAAATACTATAATTATTTATCTTGCATTTATTATTTGATATATTACATAATTTACTATTATATTTAACTACCATTTTAAGTTAACACTTTGTATCTTATTTTCGCAGATGTGCAGCAGAGACCTCTCTCGACCAACCAAAATAACACTCTACAAGACGCTCATCTTGCCCGTGCTCTTATACGGCGCAGAAGCATGGGTTGTGTCACGGACAGATGCAGCTGCTCTTGGGGTGTTTGAGAGGAAAATTCTACGCAAAATCTTCGGTCCCGTACGTTTTGAGGAAGGCTATCGCATACGGATGAACCACGAGCTGTACGAGCTCTACGACGACATGGATGTTGTGCAGCGTATCACAATACAACGTCTGCGCTGGCTTGGCCATGTCGTACGTATGGATAATGATGCTCCAGCGAAAAAGGTATTCGAAGCGAAAGCCGACGAAGGAAGACGGAGGGGACGACCACGACTCCGATGGAGAGATCAAGTGGAGGAGAACCTATCCTCCCTTGGTATTTCTAATTGGAGAAGGCGCGCGCAAAGCAGAGGCGCCTGGCGAGAGCTGCTGAGGTCGGCCGTAACCCGAGAGCGGGTTGTAAGGGCCATACGATGATGATGATCTTATTTTCGCTGAATAAACTTTTCTACATAAATAATATTTAAATGAAACTTGTATTATTTATTTTTGCCTATAAAAAGGAACAGCCGAGAAGAACTTTTGGATTAAAAAATATAAATAAATTGCTGGAAAACATAAAACCGAATTTGAAAAAAAAAAAGGAAAGTAAGATAAACATAAAAACTTTAATCCAGTTTTACAGCGGGCGAGAATCCTTAATACAAACGCAAACAAAATGCATATGTGTATGTTGCCGACCATAACTTTAATCAGACAAAAACTAAAAAAGTAAAAAACTTTTTTTTTCTTTCTAGTTTTTCCATACAAAATGGTCTTGAAGCCAGCTGATACTACCAGGCGAACAGAAATGCAGAAAACGCAGAAAGTAACTTTAAATTAGCAACTTAAAGTATGCTACATAATTTTTACATAAAAATTTATATTTTTTAAAAAGTGTAGCATACTTTTAGTGACAGCTTTAGAAAAATTTTTATTCTGCAGCTGCTTGCTTATGATTTCTGTTCGCCGGTTAGCTAAAATCCATTCTGAGTCAAAATTTTGAGAAAATCGATTCAAATTTTTTTGCCAAATGCTCTGGAAATTCAAACATCTAATTTGAGTAACGACAGTCTTAGGTTATTCCTTAGGTTTTTAACTACAAAATGTGGATTTGAATATTCTTAGAGACCTGCAACTGAAAGAAAATATCCTTTTTAAAAAATAAAAAACAGCCTTTGTTTAGTGGTAATTGATTTTATTTTTATTTGAACAACAATATTAATATTTATAAAAACTATAATAAAATATTGTAATTTAGAATTTTAGCCTGTTTATTGGACTTTTATTATTTGATCAATTTTTTAACATGCAGAAGACGGAAATAAAAATCTTCTATTTTATAAATTAAAAAAAGTTGGTTTTGTAAAAGTGTTTAAATTAATATATATTTTTTTGTTTTCGTTTTTATCTTTATTTAATATATTAATCTTATGAGTTGGTTTTTATCTTTATATATTTTTTGTTCCTTTCATTTTAACTTCTAGATTAACACTAAATGTCTAGTTTAACAACGCTGCTCATATGTATTAGGCCTCTTTGGTGACGGATCCGAAACTAAAGGTTTAAGTATAATAATAAATATATATAATAAATTTGTAGAATTAAATTAATTACTGATTTGTGGCTGCCTAAGATGGGAAATTCCTGTTTTATAGAGAACAAGGTAAAATTAGTCCACACTCGAGGGTCTTTTTTTTATTGCATTCCAGGTTCTTTTGTCAGTAGCAGCACTCCAATTTTTTCCGTAAAATGATTTTTAAGAGCATTCCGTCTTGAGCCTGGGATTAGCGATTTCAAAATCATAAAAATATTTGCAGCATTGAAAATTTCGCAAAATAAAAAAAAATATTACTTAGCAATGTTGGCTCTTCATCCTTTCTTTAACTTAAGGTCCATAAATTACAAGCCATTTAAATTTTTGATCGAAAACGTAATTCTCTAAAAACCGATAGGTAATTGTAAAAAATATAATAAAAATCAAACATAATCCAACTTAGAGTAACGCAAGTTTTGCAAAAAATTACAAATTTAACTTAAATATTGTAACTTTTTGAAATATTTCATATCCTTTTTAATTTGGTTTGTCAAAAATTTGTAATTATGCTTCCGTAATATTTCTGCCTATATGCATTTGTCTAAGGTAACAGGCGAACAGTAGCGATAACAGATAAACCAAATGCATACAATAAATGCTGGATCAGCTGTGCAGTGCCATATAAAAATTCACTCGCATACTGAAATCCAAGCTTAGATCTCCAGAGTGAGACAAATATAGGCTTATATATTGTTACAATAATAGCTGTTGAAGCAGTAAAGCACTAAACGAATGCAGTTACATTTTTTGCTTGTTTTATTGTTAACAGCTTATCATGTAAAATGGCGAGCTTTTAATTGGCGAATCAAATTTCATTGCGGCTGCTTGCTGTTAATATTGTTCGCCTGGTAGATCAGTTTGATCGCTTGATTACAATTTAAAAACAGTTATTAATCAACTGCTTAACAATTTGAAACTTAATCAGTAATGGGTATAATAAATAATATTATAATAAAATAGAGGTACAATCCTATGCTAAGTAACAGGCAAACACAAACTCTCACAGCATACGTTTTCGCCATTAAATGGTGGACTGGCTGTAATTATTTTAATATCATGCTCCCACTAAACTCCATTTTAAACAAAAAGTGGTGAAAGAAAATTGTAAAATAAAATAACTGTTTTATATCATAAACAAAATAGTGGGTTTTTGATTGACCAATCAAAAGGCATTAACATTACTATTTATTTCTGCGGCTACATGCTATCTGTTTCTGTTCACCTGGTAGATCAGATTAATTCAAACAGATAAAAATTAATTTTTATCTCAAGCTTATTAGCTCAAGCTTGTACAAACCTCTTAAGAACTTAAAATCAAAAGATATTAGATTTTAATGTTTATGTCTAACTTTTAAAATATATTATTATTAAATAGATTAAAAGTTAAAAGTTGTGTAAGAGATAAACATACGAACATCTCAAATACGGTAAATGTATTTATATTTCAATTCAGTCGAAATTCCATTTTGAGCAAACAAAATGGTTTGATTTGTCAATCAAAATGCAATAATTTCCTTTTGAGTATTTCTGCGGCTACTGGCTATTGGTTTCTGTTCGCCTAGTAGATCACTTTGGCTTCAACAGTTAAAATAGGCTCGAAATTTTATGTTAACTATTATCAGGCCGCGCTGAAACGAACTTAAGAGCGCCATAAGTTCTAACACAGTGTGGCCAAGAAGCGCCTACCTAGCGGGCATCAGGAGCGAAACAAAAAATCAGCGCCGATAAGTTCGGCTTATGTCAGCCGAAGTTTAGAACAATTTTCTACTTGTATTTACCATCGTTGCCGAGTTAACAGGCGATCAGAAACAACAGAATAAAATTATTTCATTGCGGATCGGTTAAAAATAATACTAACACACTAACAAACAGTCACACCGACAAGCTGTGCCATTCCCTCTCAGTATGAACACAATTTTAAGCAATGAGAGCAACGTGGAAAGAGAAAGACAAAGAGAGTGTGATGTAAAGAATAAAGCTGCGTTTGCATTTTACACCAACACAAAACTGATAAAGTCATTTATATTGCCTACTTTGTTGCACTGCGACCGTTACTCTAATCATATACAAAATGGTGGGTTTTGGCTTGGCCAATAAACTTGCAATAATTTTTTTATTTATTCATGCCACTACTGGCTATCTCTTTCTGTTTGCCTGGTAGATCAGTCTATTACCGTGTCCAGAGGGATTCGCAAAATTTCTATAGCACATAGGGTGTTTCTTTGTGAATTCTTAGTTGCAAGCAAACAGAAGTACAAAGTTCTTTAACTGCTTGATTAGGTGGCACGATTACCGATTCAATATGGCTTTTATTAGAGGCAAGCTATACCACCTACAGCCAAAAATTGCTATCAAAAAGCCGGTCGGTACTCCACTGAAAATCAAAAGCCTCGCAACTTCTTTTTTGAAGATAAATAATAAATAAATAGTAATTTTTAATAATATTCTATGCCCCATTGTAATATTCTTTTTATTTATTTAGTGTTTTGTAGCATTTAGTAACTTATGTATAGTAAGTAAAGTGATGCCTATCTACTGTGAATCGGTATAACGTAGTAAATAGTATTGGTATAGTTCTTCGCAATTAGAAAGTTTTCCGATTTCGATGTAAGCCATCTACAAACGCCACTCGCACGAGTCCTCAGTGCGGACTGGGTTCTCCAGCACTCTGGCGCGGTACCACTCATCGATAATCCAGATTTATGGGTATTGTCATCCTTGGTCTATTAACGTAAATCGAAGATTCCGTTTCTGGTAATAAAATGTCAATTGTTAAAATAGTTATTCAGCATAGAAACAACTTTTTGTTGCTTACCTTTGTCTGATATTTATTTGGTTCAAAACTTAAAAATAAAAAATAAAAAAAAATAATTTCGTTATAATAATAATAATCGGTCAAAAATAAAATTTTTGATTAAATAAAATTTACAAAAAAAAGTATTTTTTTGTCGGCATTAATTGCGGCTATAAATTGCCTAAGAACGTTTATAATATAATTTGTGCAATATAAATATAGTAAGTATTAAAAAATACTTTTTTACCACGCAAAATACATATATCGAACCGCACCACTCGAAAGCGTGATTAAATCTAATGAACAATTTTAATATACTCAATATAATATAAATCACTAACAGTAACAATCACAATATAACAACTAAAACGAGATAAACAATATTAAAATCTATGTAAGAAGTTGCGTCTTAAGACAACTACTGTTTGAACGAGTTGTGAATTATAAGCTGCCCTAAGACTTAACGTAACCATATTTTTTATTTTTAGAATTTTTATTGGTTACAAAGAATTTTGTAGTGCTATAGAAGCTATGAAATACCCTAAACCAATGACGTATTTATAGGTCTTAGCAAAGTGACTCAAATTTGTCATTTTTGGCTATAACAACCGAAGTTCGTACAAAGATTGTGTAGGCGGAAAAAGCAGCTTGATAAACACGTTGAAGTCTGCCCTAAAGTTACCTAAAGTATAAGCAGACTGATTTGAGTTGCTCTCGTGGATGATAAGAGAGGGCTACACCAACAAAACTTTCTCGTGGGAAATGTGAAGAAAGATTTATTTGGTTAGGTTGTGAGATGTTGGGGAAGCATTTTTGCTTCTGACATAACTTGGAAATGATTTGGGTCGGGGGCGCAAAAAAAAGGAGGCCGGCTAGCTACGAAGTATTCCTACCAAAATGTATCCTTGAGAAACACTGTAACTTAATTAGCCCACAATAAACATCATTTGATAGTGTTTATTACGACTACTCCGTGTTGGTCACAAAGCATCTCCGAGAAGTAAAGGGAACCTTACTCCGTAGGATCATTCTTGACTTATTATCGTAAATATAAAAACATGAAGTTGTGTACGATGATAAAAGACATAGATGGACTTAAGCAGATTAATATCCGCTCAAGAAGCAGGCACAATTTGATGTGTAGTTTTTATTCAAAACTATTTCAAAGCTTCTTAGCTTCCTTTAAAGATTGATTTGACAGAGTTGCCACCCACTGCCGCCTTCTCAGAAAAAGGATTTAACATAGTAGCCCTGTTTAACATGTTTTGAAATGTCAAAGTCGTAATTTTAATACGAATTTCTACAAAGCTTACTCTACGGCTTGACTTCGTTCGGATACAAATTATCTAAATTAAAAAGTTAAAACTAAACATTGTACAATCCCTTTGGAACGCATCAACAATTGGAGATCGACATGATCCACGCTTTCCTTGAATCCATATACTTGTAAGCGCGAATATCAAACATCACTGGCAGAAGTCCTTGGCGGCATTTATAAAATGTATCCGGATGCGGCAGCTTTAACTTTTACTCGTATTCAACTGGTCATCATGGCTCTCTGAGTTCGACATTCTCAACAATGGGGATCCAATTTGCAACATTTATATGAAATACTTTTTATTTTGATACACCGACTAAAAAACACAATAATCGGTTAAGTACGTGTTTTTTTTTTAATTATAATTCACGTTTGATATTTTAGGCAGTTTATATCCTTTCCTAGAAACAAAATCGAGGAATGGTACCACGCAACCGCGTTTGATGGCCCAGACCGCCACTGCGTGACTCACGTGGACGGCGTGCAGTTGGCATCGGTTCGATTTTGTTACACAGCAGCA
>JBAMAX010004788.1:0-74926 GCA_037043745.1 Chymomyza amoena | reverse complement strand
TAAAGACCATATTGGCTACGTCATCAAGAAAATAAATAGACATTCTCGTCTCAATCTAGAAAGCAAAATGTATCTATACAGATCAATTTTTCAAGCAGCGATATTAAACCCAAAAAATAACATAACCTCAAATATCTCAAAATCCTGACGTGATGGGCCAGTTCTGACGCCGGATTCCGATTCTACGCACCAAATTACTTTTGAAATGGCTTTTAGCTTTCCAACAACTGAACCATGTTGACCTGTGTTATCTCAAAGGCTTATTGCAAATGCTATGGATATATCTCGTAACTTCGAAAAGCCATAACTTGCGAAAAAAAAAATCGTAATTGATCTCTTGAACCCTTAAATTAAAGGGTAAGAGTTGTACTAAATGATGCAACTAGAGAGAAAGACCCAAAAATTTTTTGCGCCCTGTACATAACCTCAAAAGTAGGAAAAAACGCCGTTTTTTGGGTACATAACCTTAAATATCTCAAAATCCTGAAGCGATGGGGCAGTTCTGATGCCGGATTCAGATTCTAAAAAAAAAAAAAAAAAAGAAATGACTCTTAGCTTTCCAACAACTCACATGACCCCTGTATTTGTAGACCTGTGTAATTGTTCAACACTGGGTATAGAACATTAGATGCAGACAGAAGCGTAGTCGCAAAGGGGTTGAAATGTGGAGCATCCTGTGGGCCATGAATTCATTAGAGATGCGAGCTCTCTTAAGAATACTGTAAGTTCCTCCATGCAGCTTTTTAGAGTCGTGAAGAGTCAACTACAATCCAAAAATCTAGACCAGCTAGCTAGAGAAAGCTTCGAACATCAGCGTGAAGCAAAAACCTACACATCCTATCCCTTTCTCTGTGGTCTGACCTCTCGTTTTAGTGTGAAGTGAGTATATCTATATCTATATTTATATCTATATTGCTATCCCTATGTTAGAACGAGAGGGCTATACCTCAAAGAGTGAAATATTTATATATTTAGGTATTGCTTCAAATAGGTATACGGAGCTTGATCTCCATTGTTTATTTATACCTTCATAGTGTGTTCACGGACGATATGAATATGATGATAATTTATCAAATTATCAATAACTGTGTTGAATTTAATGTATGCAAAAACTGTATGCTAACTAGAGAATCTTACGATATTTATACACTTTAAGAGTATTCAAAAATGTCTGAATGAATTACTTCATCATTAATTTGTTGTTCCAAAATATGTTTGTAGATTCTTCGCCATCCCCCAACACTTTCTAATGTAATGTAATGTAATTCGGGGCATCTTTAACAAAGGATGTACTGATATTAATTTTCTTGCATATTTCCAACCTGCATATGTTATGTGCATAGCAGAAGATATTTGTTTCTCATGTTTTTATAAAGTAAGGAATTTAGCGAAATGGGTAGAAAGAAATTGAATTAGACTGTAGAGGAAATAAAAGAGCGCAAACGAGAACAGATGTATTAAGCATCAAAGATGAGGTATAAAAAGAAAAAAGAAGTAATTTAATTTCAAGTGGGCCCCCCCTGAGCAGCTTCCGATGATGGTGGAGTGGGGGTTGGCGAGCGAAGCGAACATGGGGCGGCTACTTTGTATGAACTAAGCTCGTCAAATTTTTCGAGCTAAAAAAGTAATCGAAAATATCGCAAGGTTTTAAAACGAGCGCATCCATCTCTGAATGTGACTAAAGAAATAGTTGGTACAATGTTTGTTCATGTGTTTGAGTTAATTTCGTTTTGTTTAAGTGATACAAATATTGTCACATCTTATCTCATGAAAATTATTTTGCGCACAAAGCGTAAAAATTACCTCATAAACACATACACACACACATCTTTGTTTTTTCTACCCCTGCACTGTGGTTGTACAGTTGAGATAGAACGTTCAAATTGTTTGCCAAAGCCTCTGAAAATTATTATTAATGTGTAAAAATGGGAACTTCGCTCGTTGGACATTTCTCCTACCCCCATCTCTAGACTTGTCTGTTATCAGTCATATTTCTTAGCAAATATCCGTGTGAAATTTCCTTTGTTTCTGCAACAGTTTTAGTTTTGCCCTGGACCACTTACTTCCTACGTTTTAAGTTCATGGTTATATGAAATCTTTAGAAAGTATTCAAAATGATCAAAAAGACAAAATTTGTAATAACTTTTTAACACTTCTTTTATCAGGCAGTTTTCCAAATCATTCATCTTATTTGGTTTTACCCCACATATGTACAGTGTGCCACTTAAGTCATAGTACAGCAGGCGATTTTACACTTAAATGCGAATTCCTCCCATATTGTTTAAATTTTCCAAAAACTAATGATGAGGTTTTCTTAAATATATATTTTTAAACAATTATCCAAAATTAAAAACAACAATTCTACTAACAAGTTTCCTTTAATTTAAAAAAAGGTAAAAAATGGCATTAATTCAGCGCCACAAAAGTCTTAGTATAACTTAGACGGAATACCGAATTAACGTTGTTGCAGCTGGTTTGTTTTGATTTTTGCAACTGGACTTTTTTGCGTATGCTTTGCTTTACTTTAGAATGCGCGTATGGGAATTTTCCGCTGCCAATATTTGCCTTATTAACTGCAAACGTGACGCGTAAGCTCCTTTCAATTGAAGTACGCAAAATATTATTGAATTTACACGTAAAAAATGGAAAATCGAATTCCGAAATTGGAAAAATTTTGTCAAGACTCCAGTCAAGGGTCCAAAAGGCATAACTCGTTTAAAAAACGAAGATCGGGTTAAAAACAAACCCAGGAATGGTCGTCCGACGAATCAGGAAATATTAGAGGTAAACAAAACATTCGGACACTATATCCGTTTATTAATCGTTATTCAAAAATGTCTTCTAAGAATTAACTCTTAATATATAAATAATTTGTCTACCCCCCTTCTTATATTGGGGAAAAAGGGGAAATTTGGCTCGTAAGCAAATTAATAAGTTACGAACGTTACAAAATAAGATATTAAAGATGATTTTCAACTTCTCATATTATTTCTACCCAAAAGTTACACGAGAAAGCTAATATAAAGTCAATCAATGTCCTCATTTCGAGTAACAAAATTAACTTTGAAATTAAGAAAACATCCTGGATGCAAAATCAAGTGCAGGTGGTAACTTCACTCTCCAGTTTCTTCAAATTATAGGCCGTTTAATTATTAAATTTGTTATAGGTTCAGCGTAATCCTTTTTTGAAATGTTGTTCACTAGCCTCTTTTTTCCTTACTCATATAACAACAATTCATAAATAACGTTAATATGACTAATTTAAATCTGTTATTTTTCAGTTGTAAAGTTTATTTAAAATCTAATTTCCTGGTTTTTTGTAAATGCTACCTATAAGAAAAAGTGTACTTTTTTTATTCTAGTCACGATGACCCGATGTCTCCTTCTGTATGTTACATTCATTTTCGGCTTGAACAAACTTAATACTATATGCACTTTCTAAAATTTAAATTTATTTCTTTTTAATTCTTTAAATAAGACCAAGAAATTCTGCATATTCTCTCTTAGTTCTTAAAATAAGGCTAAAATACTTGAAATAAAATTAAAATTCTTAAATTAAGAAACAAAAATATTAAATTTCAAAATTTTTACATTTAAACAGAAAGTACTTTAAACAATTATTAAGTTAAGATAAAAAAATTCGGAAATTTTAATTTTTTGCGTAATAAAATTGTAATCTTACAACTAGAACTCTGCTCTGCCAACACTTTTCCAAAATAATATTAGCCTGGATATCTTTTAATCGAAGGTTTAGCCTCTTAAAACGCACCCCTACAACAATTGCTTAAGCATAATCATGTACATTAAACTTTACTACACCAAACTTTCTAATAAAAATATGGCGTACGTAAAGACCGATGCGGACGACTTTGGGACACCCTGTACCACTAGCTTGCAATGATAAAAACCGATATATTGCTTAAAACACCAAAAGACATTTGATTGCCAAATTAGGTTCCTTCATAAAACACCAAAAACAGAAGAATTTCTATGCAAAAATTTTTTTTGACCTATCGTTATGTGAGTTATATGATATAGTCAACCGATTTTGATCAAATCTAATAGTTTTTTATTTTTTTTTATTCCTTGATAAAATTGTACATCTAGTTGACAATCGCATAAGTTAAAACTAATACCATAGCCCTCCAGTAGCACAACTTTTCGCTCCTAGTCGGAGCATAGGGCGGAGTGATACAGTTCTTTAGTACCTTCAAAAAGATTTGAACGCCGAATTTGGTCTCGATATCTTCACAAACAAACGAAACAAAACAAATTTAGTTCGAAAATCGATATTTTTGAAGATCGGCCCTATGGAAGCTATATGATATAGTCAACCGAATTGTTCAAATTTGGTTAATTTCTTTTTATAAAAAAAGTTATTTTTGCCGATCGGTCCTATGAGAACTATATGATAAAGTCAACGGATTTTCATTTTTGGTACAGTGCTTGGGAACTATAAAAAACTCTTGTATGCCAAATTTGGTTACGATATTTTCATAAACAAACGAATTATTCATATAAAACTTTAATTTTTTTCGAGGTCGTCTGAAACACCCCTATGGGAGCTATATAATTTAGCCCTGATAACAACAAAATAAAATAAACTTGTCTCCTATGGAATAAAATGGGATCTAATGTGAACGTTTGGTTACTCTAGCTCTTACCATCTTCTGAGGCGTTCAAACGGACAGACTTATATGTTTATATCGACTTCTCTTGTCTTTAGGTAACTTTGGTAGTCTCTGACGACTCCGTCTATATGTTACATATGTTTTGATTTTTTTCAACTCTAATTAACATCAAAAACATCTTTTGATATGCCAAAATAATTTCTTCAAAATGTTATTATTTAGCACCGCAACTAGGTGGAAACCTACCTTGAAAAGATATTGCAGTTGAAACAATGGCATATGTAGCATTGATTTTAATATAGATTTTGTAGAAATGAAAATAATGAATAAAAACATAAGATTTCTCAAAACATAAAAATACAGATAATCCAGAAATTGAATAACCTTTCCAAAAAGTAATAGTTGCATTAAATTTTGAAATTTGATTTTGTTGGTAAAATTAATCAAATCTCAAGCAATTTGACAAAATTTAGAAACCATAGCGAATAATGTCTGTGGCACCAAGAATTCGAATAGCAAAGAAATTGACTAGAAAGGGTTTTCTGAGGCGCCCCAGATATACAAGTAAGTGAAAGCAACGTTAAGTTGCTTTCTAGGGTATCTAAAACTAGTTTTAAAACTGAAAAAGGTGATATTAGAAAGCTGTGAAAAAACACCACGACTTGGAAAAATATTTCTTTTTTATTGATAGAGTACATGAGAAAAATTAAATTTTTTGTTTTAAATTGAATATAATTTATGTGCGTCATCAAAGAGTGCGCCCCTCCCGTTTTTCAACGCCGAATATTTTGGGAAGTTTCAAATTTGAGATTGCACTATGGAAATTGTGAAATATTCGTACATTTTCGCAATATTTTGTCAATTTTCCAAATATAAATATTTGGCAAGAGAAATAATAAAAAAAACCTATTTTGGAATAGTTGGCGACTTGAAATTCGTTTTAGACCGCGGGCCTACACACGTACTGTGTTGTATACAAAAAGCATGCATGTGTGCATACAACACAGCGGCACAGAATACTCAATACAAACGTAAAAAAAAATGCTTATGTAAATTTTGCCGACCGCTGTTTTGTATATAGTTTCTTAGGCAAAGTTGCTTAGAATGACCCATAGAATCACAAACGCTGGGAACCACAGAACATACAAAATGACCAACCATGATGTACATACAAACAAATATAGGTCGATAAGCCTTCAAAAAAAACCGATAAAAAAATATGGTACGTTATTTTAAAGCCGCTGGAAAAGACGACTAACCCAAAGAGACACTAGTTTTATCGATAACACGCACTATTCATTAGTGTTGTGAAAACATGGCTCACTTTGATGAGTTAGCTCAGTTCCTCACTTTGAAGTGAGTTAGTAGTCTTGCTCACTTGCTCATTCAGTGAGTCTGGCTCATTTGTCATTCAGTTACTCACTCAGCTCAGTTGTTTGTTTTCATCAGGTTAATTATCGATAAATTCTAATAATCGTCATTAACTTTGAACACAGTTCTTGTTTCTAGAGAAATAAAAAATAATTCAAATTTGTGCAATGACTTTTATAATAAGAAATTGTTGATTTTCGCTTGAAACTTGGTAAATGAACAAATTTTTAATTCAATTATAAGAAAAATTATGTAGCCTGCCGCTTCGTGGCTTTTAAATTATTTTTTCTTATTAGCTAAAACAATATATAAGTTTATTTATATGTTGTATTATATCACAGAAAAATAAAACTTTGTTTCAGTCTGAAATGTAGCGCTACCATTCAAATATGCCGCTTAATTAAATGCGCGGTTCTTTTAAAAACAAAAAAAATGTACAACTTCCCGCCACAGAGCAAGTGTAAGTAATGAACAAGTGAGTAAAGAGCAAGTGAGTAGTAACAAAGAATATAGAACTAGTAGTTCTATATTCGTTGAGTAGTGAGCAACTGAGCCAAAAAGAACCACTTTGCTGAGTTGACTCACTTGCTCAATTTTAGTGAGTTGCTCTTTTTTGTTCACTCACTCATGAGCAACCCAACACTACTATTTATCTTAGCATTTATCACAAAAGTTTAAATATCGTTTAAATTTATGAATCAAATTTTTAATAGCTGCTGACCTTGTTTGTTCATTACATGGTATATTAAGTACAAAAGAATATGTGACATCTTTGTAGATAAGAAAAGCATAAAGAAATTAAGCCAACAATTTAATAGAAATCAGTACAAAATTTGCAGACCGCTAAGTTAATAGGCTATTCACACTGGGACAAATTTAACATCTAACATCTTTTGTCGAAGACGTTGCGTATGATTTGCCGTTCCGAAAATTTCAACATCAATCCAACATCTTGTGGCAATGTTCATATATGTATTATTGCGTCCCGATGAAAATATTGAAAAATATTGGAATCAATTTTATACATTTGTTTTGTATTTTTGTTATTACCATTTAATATACCATAACAAATCGTGGGTCATTAAAATTTATGGGCGATGATTCGGCGGTGATTAACATATGAAAATCTGTAATTTAATGTTGTTAACTAACTTAATAATTATGGTAGTCAAGAACTTCTACAGCTGGTGACTTTATTTAATGTAGCACCCATGTTATTAAGCGAATAGTACATAAACTGCATATACATATGTATGTACATATATGTACATTTTTCAACTTATGACTTTACTATTATTTTTAAGCCAGTGGCTTTTAAGCATTTGTGAGGTCTAATGGACTCAAAGTGCCTACAACATAACACCAACAAACCAGCAAATAGCTCCCCTGCAGGAAAACATTACGGTCGCAAACCGGTTTTGAACCGCCCACGCTGTGCAACTGTTTGTCCGAAACCTAGTATGTTTGCTCTGAAAATTCTAGTATGTTTAACATGGGGCTGTCATTGCGATCGTGGTGCTTGCATATACATATGTACATACATATGTATGTATATGTGAAATATACATTGTGTATGTGCAAGTTAGCATCAGGTTGTCCTCATTAATACTCCCAATTAATTCATGCTATCAACAAAAAGCCTTGCTTAGTAATAGTTAATATAAAAATTTCTCGACGGGACGCAATAAGATAGGAACATTTCCACAAGATGGTGGAATGATGTTGAAATTTTCGGATGTTAGATGTTAAATTAGGCTATAAGTCTAAAATATACACATGTGCATACATATGTACATATATGTATGAATATACATATGTACATACATGCTTGTTTATACGCACATACGACATGCAAATTGGATTTATACAAATTTATTTATGTATATGTATGTATGTATGCACGTACATACGTGTATTTTTTTTTAGAGCAAGTGCTTGCATACTTGGTTTTATTTACACAAATTGTTTTTAAATATGTGTGTTGATTTGTTTTTATACAATATTAGGTAACCGAAAAATACAAATAAAATAAATACAATTTTGTGTTCTCACAATTTCACTTTATTGACTTAAATTTTCAATTTGTTAGCACTAAGAAAAAATCAAAACCAAATAATATATAACACTTCTTTTCGAGTTCGCGAGTCATGCAAAGGTAACGCGATCTTGGCGCTTAAATAAAATTATATTTAGATAAAAATAATTTCTACGACGACGACATTAATGCGAGTCTCCGTAATCTTTCTAACTAATGCGACGGTTTTTCTGCGACTCAATTCATTTTAGAATAAACTCAACAACCAGCAGCCAGCAGAACTCATAGTGAGAATACAATGACTAAGAGAGCGCGTGCGCATTAACAGCGCAGATTGAAAGAGCAAGAGAGGATGTCGACAGCAGCAAATCAATACTGTTGATCCATGGCATGGTAGAATTAATCCTCTCTACCTTTAGAGTAAATTTTTCTCTCGGTGCCAGAAATTTTTTGAGAGCAAAGACATGCGAGAGAAGCAGCACACAAGCTGACGCATACACTCTGACATTCGCATCAACAATGAAAAATATGGCACCAGCTCATGGTAGAATTAATGCTACTGCTTCAAATAAAAACATGCAATATTCGTTGCTGTTGTATAGCCACTATACATACAAAAAAAATTACGCGCAGCGACAGCCAACACAACCTACCTCATAGACATTTGCATCAACAATGAAAAATATGGCGCCAGCAAGAGAGACATAAGCAAAATTTACTCTACCTTATTAATTCTACCATGCTGTTGATCTTCCGCTACAATTGATATACATATGAGCAGCTTAAGGTACATATGTGGGTATGCATGTATGCATATGCATGCATGTAAATACCTCATTTGTATACGAAGTGGTCTGGCAGTAGGAGAGCGGCAACTGAGCGTAGCACCTGCACTGCCAACAACGCGTAGGCCAAATATTTCTCTGCTGTTAATTTACGGTACCCGTCAATGATTGGACATATACACATATACTAAGTATGTATATACATACATATGCATATATATTCTGTATACAAAAATAATTACATGTGTATTATTGGACTAGAGTTTGTATAATCATACATACATACATATGTACTTATTAATGCAACAAGCTGTTACATACAGTGGGTAACAGCTTAAATGATCCAGTTGATTTTTTCAATATTTGTGCGCTATATCAACGCATCTATGTAAGTATGCATGTATAAGTATGTATATGCAGATGACAATAAGTTTATATTGGTAAATTACAGTTTCATAAATTATAAATATTATTGGAAAAATAAATTTCGAATTTGTGCGTATATTCAATGCAAGAATAAACGTAGAGCTTATTGTATTTGATCCAACAGCTTTTCTCGTACGCATCACATTCTAACGGCTCTTTTTTTGTTGGGCGCGGACGACTTTGGGATACCCTGTACACTATCTTACAAAAAAATTTCGGTTCCTTCATAAAAAACCAAAAACAAAAGTATTTGTTAGCAAAAATTTTGTTGTTTGACCGTTCGTTTCTATGGGAGCTATATGATAATGTCAACCGGTTTCGATCAAATTTGACACAGTGCTTTAATACCTTAAAAAGATTTGAACGCCGAATTTGGTCTCAATATCTTCACAAACAAACGAAACACAACAAATTTTGTTAAAAAATCAATTTTCTGGATGATCGGCCCTATGGGAGCTATATGATATAGTCAACCGATTTTGCTCAAATTTGGTTAATTCCTTAAGTACTATAAACTTCTTAACGCCAAATCTGAGTACGATATCTTTATTTAAAAACGAAATATAGCGAATTTTGCATAAAAAAAGTTATTTTGGCCGATCGGTACTATGGGAGCTATGTGATATATCCAAACGATTTTGATCAAATTTGGTACAGTGCTTGGGAACTATAAAATTTTCGAATGCCAAATTTGGTTACGATATCTTGGTGAACAAACGAATTATTCATCTAAAACTTTTATTTTTTTCGAGGTCGTCTGAAACATACCTATGGGAGCTTTATAATTTAGCCCCGATATCAAAAAAATAAAACAACTTGTCTCCTATGGAATAAAATGGGATCTAATGTGAAAGTTTGGTTATAGGCTTTTTACACTGAGCACATCTGAGCGGAACGCATGGGATTTTATGAATATGTGAAAAAGGTGTTCGCACAAGCTGACACGTAAAACCAGAAAATTATGATAATTTATTATAAATGTTTTTCAAATTAAAATATAAATTTTTTTATGATTTTTTTCAACATTGACTATTACAAAGCAAGAGTTTTATGAATATATGTTGAAAATATGAATTAATTGGGAGTATTAATGAGGACAACTAGCTGGTGCTGGAGCCTCTGGTTTTAACATATTAGTAAAGTCATAATTTAAAAAACTATATATATATATCGGCGAAAATAGAGGAAGGGCCACTTTTTGGCGACCTTCTCCGATTTTGATGATTTTTACACAGTTGGTAGAGCTGCTAGCCATTAGAAGCCACGCCCAATTTTATTGCAAAATTCCGATTATTTATCGAGCTATCGATAACTGAATATCGGTTTTTTCATTTTTGGACTATTTATTGATAAACCATATCTTCTAAACGAATAAAGATATTGACGCGAATTTTTTTTACCATGACAGATAAAATATTAAATTTAAAAAAAATAAATTGGAATTTTAAAAAAAAAATTTTTTTTTAATTTTTTATCATTTTTAATTTTAAATTTAAAAATTGAAAAGTGATCTACCACTTTTGAAAAAAAGTGTGAATGTCATTTAATGCGTGGATATTCGCTGAAAAAGACGCAAAAATAAAAACGCGGTAACTCGTAAAACTGTAGAAGCTATGCTTATTTTTGTGATGGCACCTCGCATTTTCGCCATAGTAAACAGTCATCGAAAAATGACACAAAAGCATAACTCTTCCGAATTTAAAGATAATAAGTTCAAACTTGACATGAATAATGGTTTTGACAATTTAAGATCAACTTGAAAAGTACCAATGAGTATCATGAGCCTGTCTCCAGATATTAAAGGTCAAAGGTCACAAAAATCGGTTTTTTGCAAATAACATTTTACCAGTATTTTAAAATGTTTCCGAATGTTTTAAATAATTATAAGGCATAAAATTCTCTACAAAATTGGTATGCTGGATAACCTCCTACAGTTAACCGTTCATGGGATATAGCTTAAAACGCGCGGTGTGCTTTGATGTGAAAATTCCATAAAAATTCGTGTGGCACATGCGTTGCACTTTGAACACTTTATCTCGTGATGGGTAACTTGTAGGAAATAATAATATACGGCGATTTTGTAGAGAATTTTATGCCTTACAATTATTTAGAATAAGGAGAAATATTTAAAAGTACTGGTAAAATGTTATTTGCATAAAACCGATTTTTGTGACCTTTGACCTTTAATATCTGGAGACAGGCTCATGATACTCATTGGTACTTTTAAAGTTCATCTTAAAATGTGAAAACCATTACTCATGTCAAGTTTGAACTTATTATCTATCAATTCCAAAGAGTTATGCTTTTGTGTCATTTTTCGATGACTGTTTACTATGGCGAATGCAGTGCCATCACAAAAATAAGCATAACTTCTACAGTTTTACGAGTTACCGCGTTTTATTTTTGCGTCTTTTTCAGCGAATATCCACGCATTAAATGACATTCACTTTTTTTTCAAAAGTGGTAGATCACTTTTCAATTTTTAAATTTAAAATTAAAAATGATAAAAAATTAAAAAAAATTTTTTTTAAAATTCCAATTTATTTTTTAAATTTAATATTTTATCTGTCATGAAAAAAATTCGCGTCAATATCTTTATTCGTTTAGAAGATATGGTTTATCAATAAATAGTCCAAATGAAAAACCGATATTCAGTTATCGATAGCTCGATAAATAATCGGTTTTGCAATAAAATTGCGTGGCTCAGCAGACTCACCTGTGTAAATCTCAAAATGGAAGTCGCCAAAAAAGTGGCCCGCTTCGCTTATTTTCGCCGATATACATATATAGTATTTATGCACTTTATATAATATTTGTTTAATAAGGTGGGTGGTACATTAAAATAAAGTCACCAGCAGTAGAAGTTCTTGACTAGTTAACAAAATTTACGGACGGACGGACAGACGGACATGGGCATATCGACTTTTCAATTCACCCTGATCATATTTTAGGTAACTTTGGGGTGTCTCCGACGACTTCTTCTATAAACTTAATATACCCTTTGTACCATACGGTACAGGGTATAATAATCCGGCCAGTACTGGTCACCACTCATCACTAATTTGTTACCCTCTGCAATACATCACTGGTGAATTAAACACGTGAATGTCATTACCAATAATACTTCAAAACCTTCTGCATTACCGGTAAGTGATTTCACCACGATTCACTAACTAATCACGATCCAAACTTGGTGAATTCACCAACAACCAATCATCACCAAATTAATTATTCTTTTTTTTTTTATATTAATCAGGCCTGTTCTAGATTTCTACTCGTTTTGAAAAGTCATAACGAGTGCTTTCCGACAAATGATGTTCTAGATTTTGACCGAGTTCGAATCGATTTCGAATCGTTTTCATTTAGACCAGAAGCAGCTGTGTTGTTTATGTTTGCTTATATGGCGCTAAATTTAAATGGAAGCGACAGCATGCAGCAGCCGTCTTTTAAAAATGGACACGTAAAAAATTAAGCTATTTGTAGTTTGCATTTTAGTTTTATAAGTAAAACATACAAATTTTCGCCAACTCTATGTGTTTATTTTATTTTAGTCAACAAACTATTTTGTGCAGCAGTTTCAGAGTCACCTTCAGTTACTTCTCTGCTATATTCCCCTTTGTTGAATTGTTGTTTGTTTATTTCCCATAAGAATTTCACAATTGTTTTAGTCATGTGGTTAATTATTATCGCTTTAACAGACACATTTTTTTCTTACAGTCGTATTTCCTGTAGTTGACATCGTTAGTGCTTGCAAATTTACCAACATTTGGCAACGTTGGGATTGTGTTTTACGTCGCACTTACTTTTTTGCCCCTTCAAAAATTTATTACTACAATTAACTAAAAAAAGCGGATCATTGTTGTTTGTTTAAAAAGTGCGCCAAATTCCAGGCAAATTACCAGCTGATCAACCATCGATAAGTTCACTTGTAGAGTTACCACAAGTTTTCGAACACTTTATTAATTTTATTTTTCTTTCTGAGAGACAAATATTTTTAATTTATTTACCAATTTTGTACAATTTATTTTATATACATATTTTAAGCCATCCATTAATAAAATTATCTTCGAATTTACTTGTGCAACACGACAACACGACTACACAATACACATTTTGAAGATTCAAGAACACCTTACTTTCATTCCACTCGTTTTGGTTTTGCATGTATACACAATTTAAATAGACATATTTTGTAATAAAAATATATAATGAAAATTAACCTTGATTCGTTGAATTGAGCACATCTAAATTTTTTTAAAACATTAAAAAATAATATAAAATTAATTTTGGTGGCGTTAATGCGTTTATTTAAGCAAACAAAGCAAAATACATTTCATTTCGACAGCTGCAAGCCAAACTTTTCATAACGAGTAAATTTTTGTCGGAATCGAAATCTATAACATTCCTGAATATTTTTATAAAATATATTATTTATTCATATGACAATTTATTTACAATGTATTTAATTGTTTTGCATGCTCTTCGCTTTGTTCCTTCGATTTATCACCAAATGCATTGCCCTCCTCAATGGTTTTTCAGCTGGCACAGAATGATCTGAAATATTAAATTTGGAGTTGTTTTTATAATAATTAACGTACTTTCCAATAAAATGTATTTATTGCGTTTATATTTTTGTAATCGCTTCATAAAATATAAAATTTTGCAAATCAACCGAGAAGTAAATCACATAAAGAAAACTGAGGCATTCGAAGTTAAGTCCAAGCAACGGTGCAACAGTAAATATTACCGCTCGTCACTTTTGCATTTGCCTTTGACTTTAATTTGTATTCCAAAATTGTGGTACATACAAAAACCAAAGAGCAGCTTCTGCACATGGCAAAAAAACAACAACAAAACGGACAACTAAAACGAAAACAAATTTGCAAATTGCTTAGTCCTTTGTTCTAAGACTAAGAAGAAAATTTGAACAAAAAACTGCATTACCCTCACACCACTGCTTGGTGAATTCACTGGTTACAATCATTGGTGATATCCTCACTACCTCATACCAGTCGTACTAGAGGGATATGCTCGTAAACAGCCTTCTTATCCACAGTCGCAGAAACTAAAATTTGGTAAACATCATTAAGAGGCTTGAGAGACTACCGTAAGTCACATATTCAAAAATGGAAAACGCATTACATTTGGGCTGCTGCTGGTTATTTTGAAACTGTCGCATATTTTGGTCACGAAACGAACAGTGTGTTTCTAGAAACCAATTTTGCAAATAATCAAAATTTGTTTAAATAACAGTCAGGCATTTTCTACATTTCGATTCCGACAAAAACTGTCGGCTGGCAATATGCTTGGGATATGGCGCACTTTCTAAACAAACATCAATGATAATAATTTTTGGAGGGGCAAAAAAGGAAGTGCTAAGCAAAACACAATACCAACGTTGCCAAATGTGGTAAATTTGCAAGCACTAACGATGTCAACTTCAGAAAATACGACTGTAAGAGAGAAATGTGCCTGTTTAAGCGATGATAATTAACCGCATGACCAAAACAATTGTGAAATTCTTATGGGAAATAAACAAACAACATTTCAACAAAGGGGAATATAGTAGAGAAGTAACTGAAGGTGACTCTGAAACTGCTGCTTAAAATAATTTGTTGACTAGAATAAAATAAACACATAGAATTGGCGAAAATTTGTATGTTATACAGTATAATTTGCTTAGCTGCCTCGATACTTAGCTGCATCGTCAAGATAAGTGCCTCAAATTCGCTTTTTGTTGCACTGAAAGTCAATTTTATATGAAATATTTTAAGTTAGCAGCATTGAAGATAAGTGCCTCTGACACATACGTGCCTCCTACCGGCAGACTTTTTATGACATTTTTCGAAGAAAAAATCGCAGTTAGCTGCGCCATCTATGGGAAACTGCGTAATCTTTAAAAACATATGTTGATATTCGCTGAGAATGCCATTTTGTGGTTTATTCTGCGCATGTCCGTTTTTTTTATATCCACCTGCAACATATGTTTTTTACTACAATTCGAAGTGATATTTTGGCGCAAAATGGGTAAAACAAAGCGCGTTATTGGCCTTACATTAAAACAAAAGTTGGAAATAATAAAGGCGATCAATAATAAAGTTGCTAAAAGTGAACTCTGCACAAAATACAAATGCGATAGATCAACAATTAACCGTATTGTACGTGAAAAAGATACAATTGAAGAGTCTGCTGCCGCAGGTAGTTTAAAGCGAAAGTGCCAACGAAAGGGAACGCACAATTTGGTCGAAGATGCGTTGTTCATATGGTTCAAGCAGCAACGCTCAAACAACGTTATGCTCGATCGACATGTCATTTTGGCTAAAGCAAAGGAATTTTGCACAAAATTTAATGATGAATATGAGCCTGATGCCAATTGGCTTTGGCGTTGGCGTAAGCGCTACAACATTAAATTTGGCAAGATACACGGCGAAGCTGCTCAAAATGATGACATAGCCGCAACTAGCTACATACGCGAAGTACTGCCGAATTTAATAAAGAGCTTCGAACCAAATAATATCTTTAATTGTGACGAAACTGGACTTTTTTATAAGGCAATGCCAAACACAACGTTTTATTCTTCCGATGAGCACCCAAGGGGACAAAAAAATCAGAAAGTTCGATTAACAATTTTACTCATTTGCAATTCAGTTGGAACATACAAAAAGGCAATTGTGGTTGGCAAATCCAAAGCTCCTCGCTATTTTAAAAATGTAAATGTTCCACTGCAATACCATGCTAATAAAAAGGCATGGATGACTGCAGAGCTCTGGAAAAAAATTATGCTGTCTTTGAACGATGAAATGAAAAAATAAAATCGTAAAATTTGTTTATTTATTGACAATGCTACAGCTCACACTGCAGTTGAAAATTGCGAGCAAATTAAATTTTGTTTTATGCCGCCAAATACAACTGCTATTATGCAGCCACTTGACCAAGGCATCATCCACTCGTTTAAATTGGAATACAGACAGAGCCTGGTTAAACTTCAATTGATCGCTGTGGAAAGGGGCAAAACTACAACAGAATTTGTGAAACAACTGACTCTTTTGGACGCAATACAGAACATAGATCGGGCATGGAAGCGTGTTAAGGAGTCAACTATCTGCAACTGCTTCAAAAAGGTATGCATATTATTTATAGCCTGAGGTTTTGTTAACCGACCTTTATCAATTGAACTAATGGTTGTTGTTTACAGGCCGGATTTAATGTCGAAGATGATAACACAATCGATGATGTGGAAGAGTGCCCAATTGATTATGGCATAACCATTAATTGGGCGGAATTTGTAAGCATTGACGCCGATCTTTCTTGTCATGGTGCTCTATCGGATGAGCAAATAATCGAATCCTTGGCTCCTGACAAGAAGAGCATTGATGAGGAAGTTGACAGTGATGATGGTGATGAAATTGACTGTCCATCCTTTAAAGAGGCTTTTTGCGCCATCGATGTATTAAAAAAAACTTGTGTCACTAGAAATTGCAATGAATTTTCAACAACTTTAAGTGAACTAGAAGAAAAGCTGCTAACACTTAGCATAAAAACGACAAAACAGAAAAAAATAACCGACTTTTTTAACTAGTTTTATTTAATACATACATATAAGTATATGTTTTGAAGTATTATTTTGTTTTTTAAATTAATGATATATATTGAAATATGATTACATATTAATGTTGAATTTTTGTTTGAATAGCTTTAAATTGTATGAAAAATGCATAGTTTTAAGTTACCTATAATTATTCCTCGCCAATAAAAAAAACTACAAAAATTTAAGTTAGCTGCCTTTTTAGGAAAGCTGCCTCGTAAGTCAGTGCAAAGTATTGGAGGCAGCTAAGCAAATTATACTGTATATCATTTTTTACAACATGTCCATTTTTAAAAGACGGCTGCTGTTGGAAGTCGCTTTCATTTAAATTTTGCGCCATATAAACAAACATAAACAACACAGCTGCTTTGGGTATAAATAAAAACGATTCGAACTCGGTCGAAATCTAGAACACCATTTGTCGGAATGCACTCGTTATGACTTTTCAAAACGAGTCGAAATCTAGAACAGGCATGATTGATTACACTGTCCAACAGTGATTTAGAACTTTTCAAGCGACCTAGTGTACGTTGTAGGTCTTGACGAGTAGATCACGATAGTGTTTTTCAAAATTGTCTAACACCCCCAAAATCGGAAGTTATCGCTTAAAAACCGTTTTTCGGGTACTGCGATCACTCCCACTATCACAACGACGCCATTTTTCAACTGATTTTCGATTGCTTTACGGCTTTGGAAAGAAGAAGATTCAAGCTTTAAGATGATATACACTTGTTTATACTTTATACACAGCAACTACGAGATTTTTTAAAAGTTATCTAAGATTTACACTTTTTTTATTCGATTTTCACACTTTGAAGTCATTTTTATATAACATTTTGTTAAAACACCTTTACTTTTTTACATTTAATCTTAAAGAAATATCAATGCCGAGTAAGAAAAGTCATGGTTTATTAAAATCGGTCGATAAATTTTTAAGTTACAACGCTTATTGTAAAAAAGAAAATTAAATTTCCATCGACAAAAAAAAATGTTTTAGATGGATAATTCGTTTATTCATGAAGATATCGTAACCAAATTTGGATAAATGCTTAAGAACAATAAAAAACTTACAAGTGCCAAATTTGGTCGCAATATTTTAAAAAACAAACGAAATACAACAAATTTTGTTAAAAAATCGATTTTTTGACCGATCGTTCCTATGGGAGCTATATGATATAGTTAACCGATTTTGTTGAAATTTGGCACATTGCTTAAGTGCTCTAAAACATTTCAAAACGCCAAATCTGGATACGATATTTTTATTAAAAACGAAATATAGCGAACTTTTCTTTAAAAAAGTTATTTTGGCCGATCGGTCCTATGGGAGCTATATGATATAGTTAACCGATTTTGATCAATCGATTTTGGTACAGTGATTGGGAACTATAAAAAACTTTCGAATACCAAATTTGGTTACGATACCTTCATAAACAAACGAATTATTCATCTAAAACTTATTTTTTGTCGAGGTCGTCTCAAACACCCCTATGGGAGCTATATAATTTAACCCCGATATCAAAAAAATAAAATAAACTTGCCTCCTATGGAATAATATGGGATCTAATGTGAAAGTTTGGTAGCTCTAGCTCTTACCATCTCTGAGATCTATATCGACTTCTCTATTCACCCTGATCATATTTTAGGTAACTTTGGGGTGTCTCCGACGTCTCCTTCTATATGTTACATACATTTTCGGCTTGCACAAACTTAATATACCCTTGGTACCATACGGTACAGGGTATAAAAACCATAAAACATAAATGGAGCCACCAAAATATGATAACCTGTTAAATGAAAATTAAGCATTATTTTTATAATTTTTATACCCTGTACCGTATGGTCCAAGGGTATATTAAGTTTGTGCAAGCCGAAAATGTATGTAACATATAGAAGGAGACGTCGGAGACACCCCAAAGTTACCTAAAATATGATCAGGGTGAATAGAGAAGTCGATATACCCATGTCCGTCTGTCCGTCTGTCCGTCTGTCCGTCCGTCCGTCTGTCCGTCTGTCCGTCTGTCCGTCCGTCCGTCCGTCCGTGTGAACGCCTAGATCTCAGAGATGGTAAGAGCTAGAGTTACCAAACTTTCACATTAGATCCCATATTATTCCATAGGAGGCAAGTTTATTTTATTTTTTTGATATCGGGGATAAATTATATAGCTCCCATGGGGGTGTTTGAGACGACCTCGAAAAAAAAAGCGTTTTAGATGAATAATTCGTTTGTTTATGAAGATATCGTAACGAAATTTGGCAATCGAAAGTTTTTTATAGTTCCCAATCACTGTACCAAATTTGATCAAAATCGGTTGACTATATCATATAGCTCCCATAGGACCGATCGGCCAAAATAACTTTTTTAAAGAAAAATTGGCTATATTTCGTTTTTTAATAAAGATATCGTAACCAGATTTGGCGTTTGGAAATTTTTTAGACCACTTAAGCAATGTGCCAAATTTGAACAAAATCGGTGGACTATATCATATAGCTCCCATAGGTCCGATCTTCCAAAACATCGATTTTTTAACAAAATTTGTTGTGTTTCGTTTGTTTGTTAAAATATTGGGACCAAATTTGACATTCGTGAGTATTTTATAGTTCCTAAGCACTGTACCAAATTTAATCCAAATCGTTTGACTAGATCATATAGCTCCCATAGGACCAATCGGTCCAAAAACACGTTTTTTATACAAAATTCGATGTGTTTTGTTTGTTTGTAAAGATATTTGAAATAACTTTGGCGTTCATATCTTTTTTAAGGTATTTAAGCACCGTGTCAAATTTTATTGAAATCGGTTGACTATATCATATAGCTCCCATAGGAACGATCGGTCAAAAAAAAATTTTTGCTTAAAAATTCTTCTGTTTTTGGTTTTTTGTGAAGAAATCGGACTTTATTACAAGCTAGTGGTACAGGGTATCCTAAAGTCGTCCGCGCCCGACTTTACGTCCGCCATTTTTATGGTATGACTTGATAAATGAATCTCAAGCATATTTGTTTAGATTTTTGTATCGCATGACTTGTTAGAATTTCACACATATCTTTTTATATTTTTTTGTATCTTATGAAACGGCAAACTGAATTTCAAGCCATCTAATATTTATAAATTTGTATATAAAACAAAAAGACTTATTAGACTTATTAAAGGAAAACCAACGAAGGGATATATACCGTATATGTACCGTATGGTACAAAGGGTATATTTAGTTTGTGCAAGCCGAAAATGTATGTAACATATAGAAGGAGACGTCGGAGACACCCCAAAGTTACCAAAAATATGATCAGGGTGAATAGAGAAGTCGATAGACCCATGTCCGTCTGTCCGTCTGTCTGTGTGAACGCCTAGATCTCAGACATGGTAAGAGCTAGAGCTACCAAACTTTCACATTAGATCCCATATTATTCCATAGGAGGCAAGTTTATTTTATTTTTTTGATGTCGGGGTTAAATTATATAGCTCCCATAGGGGTGTTTGAGACGACCTCGACAAAAAAATAAGTTTTAGATGAATAATTCGTTTGTTTATGAAGATATCGTAACGAAATTTGGCAATCGAAAGTTTTTTATAGTTCCCAATCACTGAACCAAGTTTGATTAAAATCGGTTGACTATATCATATAACTCTCATAGGGCCTATCTTCCAAAAAATCGATTTTTTAATAAAATTTATTGTGTTTCGTTTGTTTGTTGATATATTGGGGCCAAATTTGATATTCGTCAGTTTTTTATAGTTCCTAAGCACTGTACTAAATTTAATCCAAATCGGTTGACTATATCATATAGCTCTAAAACGGTAAAAAAAAACGTTTTTTATACAAAATCCGATGTGTTTCAGTTGTTTGTAAAGATATTTGAACTAAATTCAGCATTCAGATTTTTTTTTTAAGTTTTTAATCACTGTGTCAAATTTTATTGAAGTCGGTAGACTATCTCATATTGCTCCCATAGGAACGATTGTTAAAAAAAAAAATGTTTTTTATTTTTTCTTCGTCGGCGTGTTCGAGATATTTTTTCCTCAAACTGTTTTTATAAATATTGACGGAATTTAGTTCATCGTCGGCGCGCTCGAGAGATGTTTCTCTCAAACTGTTTTCATACTCGTTTTCCAAATCATTTAAATGCTCAGGCTCGCCACACTTATAAGCGAGCGTACTGAGGTTATCTGTAGTTGCATCCCTATCCGGATGTCTTTCAAAATATTTTTCTATTATCAAGTTGTTAAGTGGTCTGGAATACTCAACTCCTGAGTCCCCCATTTCAACCATTTTCTCTGTGTGACCGCGATACTTAGAGTATTAAACTCTGCGTCTACTTTTGCTCCTACGGCTTTTAACAAATTCAAGCCCACCAAAATGTCTGTTCCTAAGTTATCTATCTCGTAAAAAATAAATTTTGTTCCAAACATTGTAATATAATGATAGTAAGTTAGAACACTAAAACCGTGCAGTGTTCTTTATTTTTTTCTTTATAGCTCGTTCGTTTTTATTTCCATACAAGTCCGTCCTGACGTAGCTTGCGGTTGCACCGATGTCTATTAATGCCTATTCCCTTCCTGATTTTCTATCTATTCTGTAGACGTCGGGCTAACCTGAGTTTCCCCCTGGCCTAAAAAATGATTCTCTTCAATATTGTTCAAGCGAAATTGTTTGTTTGCGGGATGAAAGCCGCTTTCGCTTCTTTCTCGTTTATTTTGTTCCCAATTCTGTTGTCTCTGAGAAGGTTCCCTTCTCTTAAATAATTGACGGCTACCCTGTGGTCTTTGCCGTTGAAGAGATTCGTCTACCTCCATCGGATCTGGTCTAGGCTGAACCTGGGTAGGGCCCCTTGCATTAAAGCCGTTCGATCTGTTGTTTCGATTGTAATCGGAACGAAAACCATTAGGATTGAAAGTGTTTGGTCTATGTCCGACCGTGTATTGTCTGGGGTTGTTTCTGTTGTCGAAACGCAAGTTGTTTTGGTTATATGAGTTCTGTCTAAAGTTATTTGGATTGTTTCCCCTTGCATTAACCCCTTGCGGTCTTGATCCATCCGCCTGATTCCCAAATCTATTAGCGAGCCGAGCTCTCAAATGATTGGACTCCAATTCTTGGACAGAAGCCAAGGCATTGGGCAAATCGGTCGGGTTCATTGAGAATAGAATCTCGGAAATTTGGCCATTTAAGCCAGTAATGAAAACACAATGCGCATTTTGTCTGTGTTTTTTATTGGACTCGACAGTGACTTCGCTGTCTTTGCCGTAAGTCATTATGGTTTTTTTTTTGTCAAAAGGGTTAATTTCTTATTGCCTTCATTATAATAGTCAACAACAGACAGTTTACGCTGTGCGAGAACACTAAGTTCTTGCTCGATTTTATGTATCGGTCGTTTATCACTGTGCGACAGAATTGCGTCAAAGTTAAGAACTGTACCATGATTGGTCAGTGCATCATTTGCGCCACGCATAATCTTATTCCTAAGGATTGTTAAAGCCGCGTAATGGCAGTCTCCGCAGTCTCCCTCCAACTCACGTAAGAGCCATAACTTCCCGAAAAAGTTGGAACCGACTTTATAATTTCAAATGACTCATCACAAAAAATGGTATTATTGACTGTTTCAGGCACATTGCTTAAGTGCTCTAAAAAATTTCAAAACGCCAAATTTGAACAAAATCGGTTGACTATATCATATAGCTCCCATAGGAACGATCGGTCAAAAAATCGATTTTTTAACAAAATTTGTTGTATTTCGTTTGTTTTTTAAAATATTGCGACCAAATTTGGCACTTGTAAGTTTTTTATTGTTCTTAAGCATTATTCCAAATTTGGTTACGATATCTTCATAAACAAACGAATTATCCATCTAAAACCTTTTTTTTTGTCGATGAAAGTTTAATTTTCTTGTTTACAATAAGCGTCGTAACTTAAACATTTATCGACCGATTTTAATAAACCATAACTTTTCTTACTCGGAATTAATATTTCTTTAAGATTAAATGTAAAAAAGTAAAGGTGTTTTAACAAAATGTTATATAAAAATGACTTCAAAGTGTGAAAATCGAATAAAAAAAGTGTAAATCTTAGATAGCTTTTAAAAAATCTCGTAGTTGCTGTGTATAAAGTATAAATAAGTGTATATCATCTTAAAGCTTGAATCTTCTTCTTTCCAAAGCCGTAAAGCAATCGAAAATCAGTTGAAAAATGGCGACGTTGTGATAGTGGGAGTGATCGCAGTACCCGAAAAACGGTTTTTAAGCGATAACTTCTGATTTTGGGGGTGTTAGACAATTTTGAAAAACACTATCGTGATCTACTCGTCAAGACCTAAAACGTACACTAGGTCGCTTGAAAAGTTCTAAATCACTGTTGGACAGTGTTATTAATTATCTTCATCCCGTGCAGTCGCTATGACTGTTCGTTCACGAGGTTTTTTATATTATTTTTCACCCGCGAAGTCGCTATGACTTTTTTTTCGTGAGTGTTTTGTACAAAGTTATTTCATCTCGTGCAGTCGCTATGACTCTTCGTTCACAAGGGTTTTTTATACAATTTTCATCCCGTGCACTCGCTATAATTGTTCGTTCGCGAGGGCTTTTTCACTGAGGTGCACAACGCAAATCCGTTTTCAAATATTAGGATTCTTCAAACGCGTATGCCCCACGTTGGGCGCCAATTACATTTCAATAAATTGAGTTGGTTAAAAAAATAGTTTTTGTAGCGCAGAGCGCTGTTTCTTCGTATCTTTTGGTTTCTAAATTTAAACACAGACTGCTTATTGCATCTTATTTTACCCTACAAGAAACCTCGGCAATTGTCACAAAACTGCAAACTTGCAGTTCCTACGATAAGCGTTGCGTATGCAACTTTGGCTAACGAAAAGAATTTCGCTTAGCTTACAGCATCAAATTACGGCAAGACTTTTAAGTGGTAACTTGATAAGCCAATTTCATGTTCATTAATGTTTACGTTGACAATATTAAAGGCAAGCCATAACGTAACTTGTAGCGTCAAGTTACTTTTGAATATTAGCTTGATCAGCTAGTTTGAAGTTCATTGCTCTAATGTTCATTGTAAATGGATGGCAAGCCATCAAATAACTTGCATAACTTTATTTTGCTTAGAAACTACTAGAAATTGTTTATTTCCAGAACTTAAAGTAATGTAAGTTAGATATTGAATTTCAACTTCGCTGACACACGTCTCATGCCCAAAACGTTAGAAAAAATTTCATGGCACGCGCCAAACGATATACCGGCATCCTCAGCAACTTCTCTGATAGTGATTTGATGATTTTCCAAAACAAATTTCTTCCTGCTTGAACGTTTTCATCAGTTGTTGACGTGCTTGCGCGTCCAGAGCAAGGCTCGTCATTGGCATCTTCCCGGCCATCTTGGAAGAGCAAACTCCACTTGTAAACATTTTTTTTACTCAGAACATTGTCACTGTATGCTACTGTCAACATTTCAAGTGTTACGGAGCACTTAATTTTATTTTTTACACAAAATTTGATGCAAATCCGGATCAACGGATATTTTTCGATAGCAAAAAATCGCCGAGCACGCAAAACACTTATAACCTTTACGCCTCTCACAACCAAACAAAAAATGCCATTCACTTGAAATTTGGTACAGATGTTCGGGAAGAGTGTACCAACACAACAAAACAAAAAAATCAATAATCAAAAATACGTTGCCCGCAAAATTTGAAAAGTCGCCTTACTTTTTGAACAATCCTCGTATATGTACAATATGTTGGCAGCCTTTTCAGATCCACTAGTTGCATACCTTAGACATGTGAGATCCAAAACAAAATTGAAATGTTATTCAAAAGCAATGCTAAGTCTTTAGATATCCTCTCAAATGTAAATGTGGATGATTATTTTACAAAAAACTACTGTAACAATTTTTGTTATATTATGAACAAAAAGTATATCATCAAAATTTTCTTCATAAATATGGCAAATATGGCATAGGCAACAAAATCCAACTTCAACAACTTATTGCGCAGCTCTCAGATATCGTATCAGCATATATGAGTACTTATTCTAAAGCCGAAACATATTTCTTTGAACTACAATTTATTTTATTAAAATATCTTAATTGATTTAGAAAATATGAAAAAATATGTACATATATTTTAAGGGCGAATATTGCACAGGCAACAAAATCCAACTTCAACAACTTATTGCGCAGCTCTCAGATATCGTATCAGCATATATGAGTACTTATTCTAAAGCCTAAACATATTTCTTTGAACTACAATTTATTTTATTAAAATATCTTAATTGATTTAGAAAACTGGCCGTCAGCCAGTTGGTGTCACAAGGGGAATCACGTGTAACCCTAGACTTGGGTACGCGCCGTAATTGTGACACACTTCTGGAAGTGCGACTACACTCTCCACGTGAGGGCGGCTGGAAGCAGGCCCATGGTAAGGTCATGTCTCTGCCATGGGTGCTGACGAATAGTAGTTCGGGCGAGAGAAGAAAACTCTATAAAATTACCCCAAATCCAAGGTGGAACAGCAAAGGCCGAGGGATGAATGGCTGAGGGGGTCTCAGCCGTTACTTTGCGAACTCTGGATACCTGCCGACCTCCAGTTTTAATAAATGGCTTCCCGCGGTAACCGGGCTATGCCGCGGGTGACTCACCCCTTCCCGACTACTCGTGGGACCAAACTATGAACAACAATAAAAATAACAATAATAAAAACAAAAACCAAAAACCTGAGACCGTAGCTCGCCAAAATACGATAGGGTATAACAACCCAATAAAAGTAGCAAAAAGCGCGGTGAGGAAGGAACCAGAAGGTGTCCTTCCCATCCCGGATTGTGCCGGCAAGGGCAAGACGGCAAACCCACCGTCTACCCTAGATTCTGAGGGAAGGCAGTCCAACCCACCCTCGGACGAAAAAATGGAACAAGCCAGTTTCGCTTCTTCGTCCAAGGTAGGGCTGGCTGCCAACTCTTCAGAGCCGGCTACTCCTAAGATGCCACCACCAACAAAACCGTCTTACCAAGACAGGCGACGGGCAGGAGAAATTCTCCAAAAAAATCTTACCAATCCGGAGGTCACTCCGGAGGGTAAGAAACTAGTAGATTGGGCCAAAGGTATCCTGCCGGGCTTCCAGCCAGCAGCCCCAGGGAAACCTAAGGCCCAAGTCAAAAGGCAGAGATCCGCGGAAGAAGCTGCGCCTCCGCCAAAAAGAACCCGACCGCAAACCCTCAACCGCTCCTTTGCCGAGGAGTAAGATCCTCCTTGGTGTCCTAGACAAGGGCAACAAGGAGGGTTTTGTACCTCGGAACTTGTGGAAAGGGGTGGAAAATGAGCTGCAGGATCGGTTCTTAGATGAATTGGAGAGAAGCGGAGGACCCCCTCCACTCTGCAATGACGCCGGATGGCATCAAGGCACAATAAAGACAATTGCGTGCGAGGATATCCGTTCGGCAGAGGCCTACAAGAAGGCAATAGCAGCCCTTGGAGAAGTTTATCCAGGAGCTCAGCTAGTGGCGGTGGACTGGTCGGAGGTCCCCTTTAGGCCGAGAGCCAGAGTGTGGGTCTCAGCCAAGCCAGAGGATCCAGACAAGATCCTCAAGCTGTTTCAGGTGTGTAACCCACACCTGAAAACGGATGACTGGCGGATTGCCAAAGTAGAGGGCACGGATGGCCCAACTAGACAGGTTCTGCTGACTATAAACAAAAAGTCAGCAGAAGCCTTAGAGAAAGCCGATGGCATGGTGCGATACGGCTATAAAAAGGCTGTGATTCGGGTGTACCGAAACGACACCTCGGGCGGCAAGCAAACCGCACCCGAATCAAAGCCAGAAGAGACAGAGACTCCCATCGACGAGATGAGTGGCGAGGAAGACATCCTCGACGGGTATGTGTCAGAGTCATCGGAGCTCGCCAGGGAGCTCGGAAGAAGCCAGCTAGATGACTCAATCCTCGAAGACACAGATGAGGATGAAAACAATAAAACGGTGGTGGAGGTTAATCGAGAAGATGTCGTTAAGACTTCTTCAGATTAATCTCCACCACTCCACAGCAGCATCAGCTGCTCTACTACTTCGCCTAAGCCAAGGCGAAGTAGATGTCGTTCTCATCCAGGAACCATGGCTCAGCAAAGGCCATATTTCTGGATTGAGAACAAAAGAATACAAGCTTTTGGCAACACAAAACTCAGGTAAAGCTCACACATGCATTCTTGCAAAAAAGCATCTGCACATATTTTTGCTATCAAATTACAGTGATGGCGACAACACCGTTTCAACCTTAGAGACAGCATGTGGCAGACTAAGGGTAAGCTCCTGCTACATGGCTTATGAGCAGAGCGACCCCCCACCACAACTGGCACAAAGCCTGATAGAAGACAGCAAGGCCAAAGAAATCGACCTTATTATGGGATGCGACGCCAACGCACATCACACTCAGTGGGGAAGCACTGATATAAATGCACGAGGTGAGTTACTCTTTGATTTCCTCTTGTCTACACATATGCTAATATGCAATAGAGGTAACGACCCCACCTTTATTATTAAAAATAGGAAAGAAGTCCTAGACATAACCTTGGCATCCAACTCTCTATACAATAGGATCCAGAGCTGGAAGGTCCTTAACGACCACTCCTTCTCGGACCACCGATATATAGAGACGAGGATTTCTTTTGAAAAAACCTCTATAGAGAGCTTCAGGAACCCCCGGTCAGCAAACTGGGGGCTCTTCTCAGAGATTATGGGTAGACTTCTCCCTCCGAATCCGCCAAGCGCACCCAATTCGGTAGATTTCAATGACATCCAAATCGATACCCTAACGAAAGCATGCAATCATGCTTTCATTAAATCCTGTAAACTAAGAACACCAAGGGGGAAAGCCAAACCTCCCTGGTGGTCATCAGAAATTGGGCAACTCCGGCACAAGTCACGTATGCTTTTTAATATTGCTAGGATAAAGGATGATGTTAACTCATGGAATGAGTATAAACTCAGCCTTTCAATTTATAAGAATGCGCTTCGCAAGGCTAAACGGTCTTCTTGGAAGCTCTTCTGCTCCGAAATCGAAAGTACCACTGATGCCGCAAAGCTCAGAAAGGTGCTATCCAAATGTCCATCCACGCTTGGATACCTTCAAGGATCCGATGGAAACTGGACTACTTCCAGCGAGGAATCGCTTAAATTACTTACTAACGCTCATTTTCCGGGCTGCTCTATCGATAAGCCAGCGGAGAGCAGCCCTCTGCCAAACATAACTGGTATCGTCCCAAACATTATTACTTATGACAAGGTTAAATGGGCCATACACAGTTTTAAACCATACAAAGCGCCGGGGCCAGACAATATTTTCCCAGCGCAACTACAACACGGGGGAAAATCTGTCATACGGTGGTTGACAGATATTTTCACCAGAACCATGGCCACATGGATCATCCCAAAAGCTTGGCTTGTATCCAGAGTAGTATATATTCCCAAAGCTGGGAAAGCAACTCATACACTCACAAGCGATTTTCGGCCAATTAGCCTTTCATCGTTTCTTCTTAAAACGCTGGAAAGAATAATTGGCCTCCAAATGAGGAACACTATTCCTCAATCTCTAATGTCCGACTCACAGCATGCATATAAAAAAGGCAGCTCCACTGAGACGGCTCTACATTAGGTGATCTCTGGAATTGAGAAGTCACTTCATCAAAAAGAATTTTCACTAGTGGCCTTTCTAGACATTGAAGGTGCCTTTAATAACGTCACACCTGAGACCATAATAGACGCACTGAGGGAACTCATGGTATGTCCAAGGACAGTCAGTCTCATTACTCAGATGCTTAAATGCAGAGTCATCCAAGCCTCTCTTGGCGCTTCCAACATAATAAGATATGTAAGTAGGGGAACACCGCAAGGCGGAGTCCTGTCTCCCTTCCTTTGGAATGTCGCCATAAATGGACTCCTGCGTACCCTAGACAAGGGTGGATGCAAAATAACTGCATACGCCGATGACGTAGCAGTTTCTTCTCGGGCAGATACCCACAAACTCTCTGCGAGCGTATGACCTACTCTCTGCGCACGCTCTCAGAATGGGCCACGGCTAGTGGATTGGGGGTAAACCCAAATAAGACAAAGCTTATGCTCTTTACCAGGAAGTACAAAATTCCTCCCCTCATAAATCCAAAGCTAAACGGTACGACCTTACCATTTAGCGACTCAGCCAGATACCTCGGGTTATTACTAGACAGTAAACTAGACTGGAACATAAACACAGAGGATCGAAGAAAAAAGGCCACAATCGCCTTATACACATGCAAGAAAGCCATTGGACTTAAATGGGGAATGTGCCCAAACATAGTCCACTGGCTGTATACTGCCATTGTTAGACCCATACTCATGTATGGGGTCTCGATCTGGTGGCCTACTTTAGATAAGGGGACTAACCTTAAAAAGTTAAGTAAGGTTCAGCGAACAGCCGAACTTACAATTAGTGGTGCTCTACGCTCAACACCAAATGAAGCCTTAGATGCTATTTTAAACCTCCTACCACTGAACAAGGTAGGGAAACAACAAGCCACTTTATCAGCTTTACGCATGAGAGAGGCAAAGAAATGGAATGATCAAGATTTTGGTCATGCAAAGATTCTTAAAGGGAACCCACTTATTCCCGAAAGCACAGACTACTGCATACCGCAGGAACATGTCACAACCAAGTTCAGAGCCTATATTCCAACCAGAGAGGAGTGGAATAGTCAGTGAATGACTGCCGCTTATCGCTAGGGGAGATGGCTGAGCAGCTTTCAATTCACCTGATATGGGTCCCAGGACACAGGGACTTTGAGGAAAACTGCATTGCGGATGAACTGGCTAGGAAAGGAACTACCAGCATCCTCCTTCAAGATAAGGAGGGCCTGGGTATACCCATGGCCAGCTGTAAACTGAGAATACGAAACTTTTTCGCTCTCTGTGCAAATAAAACGTGGAATCGGACATCGAACACGTGTAGAATCTCGCGGCAAACCTGGCCGACATACTGCAGTAAAAGAACCAAAAAACTTTGCTGTCTAAATAGAGCCCAGTGCTCATCTGTCATTCGTGCCATCACGGGACACTGGTTGGTAGGAAACCACGCATCTCGTTTGAATGCTCCCCATCACGACTTCTGTAGAAGCTGTGGCGATGAAGAGGAGCTGGAGACGGTGAAACACTTTTTCTGTCACTGCCCAGGACTGGGCAGAAAAAGATTTAGGTTCCTACAGTCATATTTTCTAAACGACCTATTTCAGCTCTCTGAACAGAGTCCAAAATGCCTTTTAAGGTTCATTCAGGCAGCCGGATGGCTTCCTCAACCTTCGTAGGGGACCCAACAAGTGGGGAAATGTGGTGAACTGGCTCACTAGCGGTACCACAAAGGGCCTATCCTTGGCCTAAGTGAGTTGGGATGTTGGTCCCAACTGCCGCCCTAACCTAACCTAACCTAGAAAATATGAAAAAATATGTACATATATTTTAAGGGCGAATATTGCACAGGCAACAAAATCCAACTTCATGTATGTATCATCAAATATAAATACTTATTTTAAATCCTAAAGATTTTTCTTTCAATTGCAATTTAATTCATAAATATATCTCAATTGGTTTAGAAGATATGATTTTTGAAACGGATTTTTAGCTCCCGTGCCACTGTGCGTCGTCTACACCGCTCTAACGTGTTAAGTTGTTGTTGGCTGCTGTGTTGCATATTTTGTTTTGTAATTTTTTTAACCGACCCATTTTCTTACATGAAAATATAAATTTTTTTTTTTTTTTTTTACGCATTCCAATAATGATTATTAAAATTTATTATAAAGGGTCTAGCTGGATAAGGTACTGAACCGATCCAGCGATTTTTTAAAACTAATTATGCAATTCAATGCATAATGCAAAAAATATATTGTTCACAATATTTCAGTATATATACCTTGTACCGTATAGTACAAAGGGTATATAAAGTTTGTGCAAGCCGAAAACGTATGTAACATATAGAAGGAGTCGTCGGCGACCACCAAAGTTACCTAAAGTATGATCAGGGTGACTAGAGAAGTCGATATACCCATGTCTGTCTTCCGTCGGTCCGTCTGTCCGTTTGAACGCCTAAATCTCAGATATGGTAAGAGCTAGAGTACCCAAACTTTCACATTAGATCCCATATTATTCCACAGGAGACAAGTTTATTTTATTTTTTTGATATCGGGGATAAATTATATAGCTCCCACGACCTCGACAAAAAAAAAAAGGTTTTGGATGGATAATTATTTTTTTCATGAAGATATCGTAACCAAATTTGGTATTCATTATTATTATGGTTCCCAAGTACTGTACCAAATTTCATCAAAATCGGTTGACTATATCATATAGCTCCCATAGGACCGATCGGCCAAAATAACTTTTTTAAATCAAAATTCGCTATATTTTGTTTTTTAATAAAGATATCGTAACTAGATTTGGCGTTTGGAAATTTTTTAGAGCACTTAAGCAATGTGCCAAATTTGAACAAAGTCGGTTGACTATATCATATAGCTCCCATAGGGCCGATCTTCCAAAAAAATCGATTTTTTAACTAAATTTGTTGTGTTTCGTTTGTTTGTCAAGATATTGGGACCAAATTTAATATTTGTGGGTTTTTTATAGTTCCTAAGCATTGTACTAAATTTGATCAAAATCGATCGGTCAAAAAAAAATTTTTGCTTAAAAATTCATCTGTTTTTGGTTTTTTGTGAAGAAATCGGACTTTATTACAAGCTAGTGGTACATGGTATCCTAAAGTCGTCCGCGCCCGACTTTACGTCCGCCATTTTTAATTTAAGTTTTCGAATTTTGTAATTTAAATTAATTTACAAGTGTAAGCAAACGCAAGAAAGAAAAAGAAAAACTTAGCGCATAAACACAACAGAAAGAATTCACGCGACTTCACGACTTTTTCAACAAAGCTTTAACTCAAAACAATTGATTTTTCAGCAGCGAATTCGCGGATGATATCTTCACAATCGATAGATAGAAACAAATCTGACTCTATCGATAACAACGCAAGAGCATTCAGTTTTCGCTCAATGAAGATCTGAGATAGTTTTTCACGCGTTTTAAAACAGAAAACGATCTTTCTGCGCTAAATTCGAAATAGGAATTGAAACAAACATCCGCAACGCAGCGGAGAATAATTTGAAATGTTCTTTTCGATGCAGTATGCCTTAAAAAAGACCATTTCATTTCCCATATTTTCCTTAAGATTTTGCGTGTAGTAGTTGCTAAATATGGTGGATTTCTCACGAAATTCTTCGTTTCTCAGATATTTCATATTAGTGATGAGAGAAAATTTCGAATAGATTTATTGATATGCCTTACGTCTTTGTGTCAATTCTGTCAAAGTACGGTCGAAGATAACGTTGAATGTGTTGACACGAAAGTTGTCACGGCCACTCAATTGGATACTATTGTCTCTTTTTTCACCAGGTTGTAGATTTTGATTCCTTCGACGCTGCCTGAGTTTTTTGCATTCCTGAACTGTGGAAATAGAGAGAGCTTTTTCTTCATATCGATCGAATTCTTCGCGAGTGTCAGACACAACTTTAATGAGTCCGTTGAACAAAGAGATCACTTCAGAAATAGTCGTATTCACATTTTGCAAATTCTTGCTGACTGCATTGAATGATGTCAATAAGAAGCTCCATAAACCTTGCATGAATCCAGTCTCCAAAAGTTCCAGTTGAATACGTATTCCTTTAGCTTCGTTCCTTGTTATTGCTTTTTCATGTGGGTCTCCTTCAATTGCTACTAATGCTGCAACAGTTTTTGTGTAAAATAATTCAAGCGTTTGAGTTGCATCGTTTCGGGCAGGCATCTAATGCCTTTGACACGTATGAAATCTTTTTTGACATCGCGTAAGACGAACAGAAGACCATACACAGATACACTGCCTAATTTGACATACCACCGAAGCTGACCTTCAGATTATTAATGTTAGGATACACTTATGAAGAACTGGTGGGCTTGGGATCAAGAATTTTCTCGAAAATGCACGCACGTTATTCGGCAGTGTTGTCAAGTGTGGTAACTTTTTAGATGATTCTCGTTTTCGGGGCAGCGTGTCGGCAGTTTCTTTGCGTCGCGTGCAGGCGCGCCGTCAAGTTTCAAGCCGCGTAAATGAAAGTTAAATGCATATTTCAACGACTGCTATATTGAGGAAAAATTCACAGCGTTATTCCAATTTTGAATTGTATTCAAAAAGATGAATTATTAATAATATTTTACAGACACAAATACAATTTCAAGTGCAGTTGAATTCAAATAAACTATTTTTTTAAATTCAGGTGACTCAAATTTTGCCGCCCCTTAATTCTGCCGCCCTTGGCTTCAGTCTATGATGAATGTACGATAAATCCGCCACTGCTTACATGCATTGAGCTAAGTAAAAAATTTTCATTGGTGCAAGTGACGTTGAGCTTACCTGTAAATATAGGGTTACAAAATTAAATAAATATAAATTCGAAAAATATTTAAGTAATGTGGATAATTATAATATTTATTATTATTTAAAGCCGAAAAAATCGAATCCAAATAAATAGGAGCCCTGATTGAAACGCCAGATTTAAAAATGATTATAATTACTGTGTTGGTCTTTATTGCGACTTGAGGAAAAACTACTCCAAAATAAAATTGTCAGGGGTGCCACAGAAAACCATTTCTTGTCAATTTCTTTGCAATTCCAATTCTTGGTGACTCAGACATGATACGCAACGGTTTCAACACCGATGACAAAATTTCTTGAGATTCGATTAAATTCACTTATAAAACCTAATTTATTCAAAGAAAGTATTACTTATTTGAATCGGTTATTCAATTTTAGATTTTTCTGTATGATTTTAATGCTAAATAAAAGTTAAAAAATATTTTTTTTATTTTAACTAAGCTGTCAATATGAAGTGCTTCGGATTTAATGCATAAGTATACGGGAGTGCTAAGAAATCTATAAAGATTTTGGCAACTGTTTGAAATCAAATCAATAAAAAATACCGTAGGTGCCACAGAAATCTAATAGATTTTATTTATTGAACAATTAATTTCGAATGTTTACACTTCTGCAAGAATGGCAGTAACCTTGCAAAAAATTATTTTAGAAGATTTAGACACTCATTCAAGTACATGTTTGCTAACAGTGATCCAAAAAGTTTATTCTTTATTGCATTAAACGATAATTATCATCATATTTTGCATCATTTGGCTTTCCATTTGTAGAGAATAAATTTAAATTAAGTTTGAATATTTGTCCCGCCCAATACAAGAGTGTGTATGACAGCCCCACTCAACCCGACTCAACAGCTGTGCACAGCTGTAATCAGCGTTGAGAATGGCAAAATTGGTTTGTTTACATTTGACAATTTGCACAAAAATATAAATTCATTTTTAAAATGTTAATCGCGGGATTATTAGCCATTAACGCTTTACAAAAAAACACCCAACAAGGAAAAAGTCGAGCAATGCCGATCGCTTCAATCTTTTACAGCCCTACATAGGTAGCAACAATTATGTATGCTGTGCACTGCGCTAAACAAATGAAGTGAAATTTTAATGTGTATAAAATACACACACGCTAGATAAGATAAATTACTTCATTTATTTTATTTACTGATTATTCTATACATATTTAATTTATTACATATTTATGTTTCCATATACTGCCTAAACATGTCGTACATTGCCACTTTATGAGAAAAAGATGCAAAGCACATATTTATGTAACTTTCCATTAAATTCGTAACTTTTCATAATGACAACTTAGTTAAAATAAAAAATACAATTTTTAACTATCATTTAACATTTACTAATATGCCAAAATTACTTCGAAATGTCATTCAGGCATGTTATAGATTTCGATTCCGACAAAAACTGTCGGAATCGAAATAAAAGGTGTTTCAGATTTCGATTCCGACAAGCGTCGACTCGTTATGAAAAAATTTGGCTTGCAGCTGTCGTACTTTGCTTTGTTTACTTAAATAATGCATTAATGCCACTAAAATTAATTTTGTATTATTTTTTAATGTTTTAAGAAATTTATATGTGCTCACTTGAACGAATCAAGTTTAATTTTAATTATATATTTTTATTCCAAAAAATTTCTAATAAAATTGTGTGTGCATGCAAAACCAAAAGGAGTGAAATGAAATAAAGGTGGCCTGGATTTAGACAAAACAGAATTTCGAAAATATGCACAAGTAAATTCGAAGATAATTTTATAATGGATGGCTTAAAATATGTATATAACCCTTTGCACTCGGTTGTCGCCGCATTTGCGACATTTCGTATGTTAAGAATAAATCGGTTGTCGCCGCATTTGCGACACGCTTATTTATCTCACTGAGCGCTCTGGATTCTTAGGTAATGTTTATGTTAGATAGTTATTTCAACGGGAAATAAAGGTCCAGGGCTACAAATATTCCATATTGGTGAATGTAGAATATTTCAAGCTATATTTTATAGACGAGTTAGTGGGCGAAATTGTTTTAGAGACGAATAAATACGAGTTTCGAATAGAAACTCTGAGTCAAAATTCAATATGGCATTAATTGCGCTACACTAACAAGGAGGAATTTCGGGCCTTTATCATGGTTTTGCCAAATTTGCAAGATTACTGATCAATTAGTGTGTTCACTAGAGAAAGATTCTATCAATTGTTCTAGATCAGCAAAGAAGAGATATAAGAACTAGGATTCAACGGCTCAGTAATTTTTTGGAATACCTAAATGCAAAACTCGCAGAATATTTTATACCAGTGCAAAATATATGTATCGATGAATCTATTTTCAAATTTAAAGGCAAAATTAGTTTCATAACATACAAGGTTGTCAAGCGCTTAGTCGACCATTTCGTGGGATTTCGAGAAGATCGATCAAGATCTCAATCAATCCACCTCAAATCAAAAGCTAGGCTTGACAAAAGACTTCACATCTTGCGGAAGGCCAAAGAAGGGATTGTGTAGTTTGTTTCAACAGGCAATAACGAGGGCAGAGACGGGAAACTGTGGAATTTTGTGATATTGTCCCGATAAACCTCGAATGCATACGGGTGATTGCTTTGAAAAATATCACACTGTGAGAAGTTTTAAGTTTTTTCTTTTAGTCTTTGATATATATGCTTTATTACAATATATGTAAAAATAAATTGATTTGTTTAACTGCAGCGACCGCATTTTTCTTAAACATTAATGCATGCACTGTTTATAAAAACAGCTCTCGAGTTGCTGGTTGCTACTTTTGCTTTTTAGGCTCGAGTGCGAAGGGATAAAATAAATTGTAAAAAATGAGTAAATAAATTAAAATATTTGTCTCTCAGAAAGATGTTGGCAGAAAAAAAAAATAAATTAATAAAGTGGATGTTCGAAAACTTGTGGTAACTCTACCAGTGAACTTATCGATAGCTGACCAGCTGTTCTATACAAATGGCTATCGATAGCACTCGAAATGCAAACGATTCGAAGTCAGTCGATATCTAGAACACCATTTGTCGGAATGACTTTTCAAAACAAGTCGAAATGTAGACCAGGCATTATTACCTATTATTATTTTTAAAACAAAATTGTTTGCTTCAGATAGATAGATTTATTATAAAAAATAAATATGTTTACATATTATGCTGGCCTGTTCTAGATTTGGACTCGTATTGAAGTCATAACTAGTGCATTCCGACAAATTGTGTTCCAGATTTCGACTAAGTTCGAACCGTTTTCGAATCGTTTTCATTTAGACCAGAAGCGGCTGTGTTGTTAATGTTTGTTTATATGGCGCTAAATTGAAATGGAAGCGATATCATACAGCAGCCGTCTTTTAAAAATGGACACGTAGTAAAAAATTAAGCTATTTGTAGCAGGGATCGCAAATAAGAGTTATGTGGTTAAAAAAATCAAAGTGAAAAAAAGTCTTTGGATGAAAGTGCAAGGCACTATATATCATATTATCGATGGACTATCCGAAAAAAGGATAAACTTTTATTCTTAACTTTTATCAAAAAAATCAAGCTTAACTCTTATTTTTAACCCTCGACGCAAAAATAGGGGTGTTATAAGTTTGACGTGTCTGTTTGTCTGTCTGTCTATGGCATCGTAGCTCCCGAACGCATGCATTTCAATTTAGTTTTATTTGTATTAAAGATGACTTATGTGCGAGTGTTCCTAGACATGTTTGATGAAAATCGGATGAGCCGTTTAAAAGTTGTGGGGAGTGAAAGTGGGGAGAATGCGTAAAAAAAAATCAAACGAGCTTGACCTTAAATGTAATCTATACCTTAACAAGAATCTAAATTATAGTAAGTATATTATAATATACTAAAGTCTAACTTAACCTAACCTACCTATAACAAGTATGAAATAAAAAATTAAATTAAAAATTTAAAAAACCCCCGACCCAAGAACTTAAGTAATTTTCAATTAAAAAGTAAAAAATAATAAAAGAAACTTAATGTTAAAGTACCTAAGAATCTATTAATAATTCTAAAAAAATACGTCGCGTTGGGGGACCGCTCCTAAACTAACAATTTTAATACAAATAGTCTAATTAAGCAACAAAGATTAACTAAAAAACCAAATTTAAAAAATACTTCAAAACTTTCATAGAATTACTTCAAAAAATTGCATGTAAGATACGACCGTCAACGACGTCTGCCCTCGCGTGTCCCCCAACGCGACGTATTTTTTAGAATTATTAATAGATTCTTAGGTACTTTAACATTAAGTTTCTTTTATTATTTTTTACTTTTTAAATGAAAATTACTTAAGTTCGGGGGTTTTTTAAATTTTTAATTTAATTTTTTATTTCATACTTTTTATAGGTAGGCTAGGTTAAGTTAGACTTTAGTATAATATATTATAATATACTTACTATAATTTAGATTCTTGTTAAGGTATAGATTACATTTAAGGTCAAGCTCGATTGCTTTTCTTTACGCATTCTCCCTCTACGAACACTCGCACATAACCTTTAATACAAACAAACAGACAAACAGACACGTCAAACTTATAACACCCCTCTTTTTGCGTCGGGGGTTAAAAATAACCTCAGATTCGAATTAGTGACGTCGTCAGCTACAATAGGACCAAATTTTAAGCCAATCGGACAAAGTTGATGTTTTTCTCCCCACTTTCACTCCCCACAACTTTTAAACGGCTCAACCGATTTTCATCAAGCATGTCTAACAACACTCGCACATAAGTCACCTTTAATACAAAAAAAACTAAATTGAAATCACTGCATGCGTTCGGGAGCTACGATGCCATAGACAAACAGACAGACAAACAAACAGACAAACAGACACGTCAAACTTATAACACTCCTCTTTTTGCGTCGGGGGTTAAAAATAACCTCAGATTCGAATGAGTGGCGTCGTCAGCTACAATAGGACCAAATTTTAAGCCAATCGAACAAAGTTGATGTTTTTCTCCCCACTTTCACTCCCCACAACTTTTAAACGGCTCAACCGATTTTCATCAAGCATGTCTAACAACACTCGCACATAAGTCACCTTTAATACAAAAAAAACTAAATTAAATTCACTGCATGCGTTCGGGAGCTACGATGCCATAGACAGACAGACAAACAAACAGACAGACAGACAGACACGTCAAACTTATAACACCCCTCTTTTTGCGTCGGGGGTTAAAAATAAAGCAATTTGTTAAACTTAAATAATTGAGTTGTTTGTCATTACGTCTTTATATACACACTTGCAAGACTTGCAGGAGTTGCTAGGCATCGATAGAAAGGCGCTATTATGTAAATCAGAAAAATACGTCAATCATTGTAATACACGCATTGGCTTTAAAGATTATCCACTAATTTCATATATTGCGTTTGAAACCAAACGGTAAATGAGTATATACCAATTATGGTAAGTAAGTGTGGCTCTTTGGGTTTACAAATAACTTGTTCAACACTTAAATTTTTTTTTTTTGTAAAATCCTTTAAATTGATCCTTCAAGGAGTTGGCGTCGATGAAAATGTGTGCATTAAAAAAATACGTCAATCATGGTTAAATGCCCATCAAAAGATGTCACAATTTCATATTTTTCCTTATGGGATCCTTTATACTGATCCTTCAAGGACATTTTGGGCATCGATGAAAAGGTGTTGAGTGTGCTTCACAAAATTACGTCTATCATTGTAATACACCCCATGGTTCAAAAGATATTTAAATTCAATTTATATTTTCAATTTTTAAAATAAAAATTGCTCAGTAACTTTTATTTTCAATTTATATAATAAAAATTGCAGAATAAATCTTATTCACAATTTATAAAATAAAAATTGGTCAATAATTTTTATTTTACATTTTTATAATAAAAATTGAAAAATAAGAGTTATCTTGCAATTTTTAAATAAAAATTGACATTTAACTATTATTACATAATTTTTATTTTTTAAGTCAAAATATAAGAATTATTATGCAATTTTAATGAAAAAAATCCAAAAATAATAATTATTTGATAATTTTTATTTTAAAAATTATAACAGTCACGATCCCTGATTTGTAGTTTGCATTTTAATTTTATAACTATAACTTACAAATTTTCGCCAACTCTATGTGTTTATTTTATTTTAGTCAACAAACTATTTTGAGCAGATGTTTCAGAGTCACTTTTAGTTACTTCTCTGCTATACTACCCTTTCTTTATTGAATTGTGTTTGTGTTTTCCCCATAAGCGTTACATAATTGTTTTTGTCATGCGGTTAATTATCATCGCTTAAACAGGCACATTTCTGTCTTACAGTCGTATTTCCTGTAGCTGACATCGTAAGTGCTTGCAAAGGGTCTAGCTGGATAAGGTACTGGAAACTGCCCCGATGCAAAATGGCAAAAAAAATTTTAGACCAAATTTCAGTTTTTAAACTTAATGCGTTGCGTTAATTTAAAAAAACGTGTTTTTCATGTGTATTTAATTGCGAATAAACTACTGAAAATTTTAGAGCCAATTTTTTTTTGTAGTTAGCATTAGGGATGTTTAAAAAAAAAATTTAATTTTTTTTAACCAACACATTTTCTTAAAAAAAAATATGAAATTTTCTTATTTTTTTAAGTATGTTCCTTAAATATGTACTAGAAATAATTACACAGCTTTAGTCCTTCGGTTGAATGTTTATTAAGCACTAAAATTGACACATGTAATGCTAGAACTGCGAATGGCAATTTGTTATTCTCAGCGGTACACTTAACAGTATTTCTATTCAGATTATATGTAGCTAACATACATTACAATTTCAACACTTTTGCTTAAGCGACATATTATTTGTAGCATAAAGATTCTAATTTATTCCAAGTGATTTTACAAATACGCAGTGCTTTTGCTTACATAAACTTTTTGTCAATACATCTGCGACATTATCTTGAGTGGTTACATACTTCAAATTAATTTCATTACAATTTACTTTTTCCCTGACAAAATGATACTTTGTATCAATGTGCTTGGTGCGCTTAAGAAATACAAGATTTTGTGCTATATGATGAGCACTGATGTTGTCGCCATAGATTGTCATCGATTCCAAATTTGACCATCCGACTTCAAGTAGTAACCTCCTTAGGTAGACTGCTTCTTTAGCGGCTGTTGCTAAAGCGATATACTCTGCTTCCGTGCTGCTCAATGCGACAACACTCTGCTTCGTCGAAGACCATGAAAACGCACTGCTACCCAAAAAGAAATACGTAATCGGAGTATGACTTTCTGTCCTTATCGTTTGCCCAATCCGCATCAGCAAAACCTTTTTCTGGATCGCCAGTCTTCCGATAACAAATACTCAAGTCCATTGTTCCGGAAAGATATCGTAAAACATGTTTTGCGGCAGCTTCATGTTCTACATGTGGATCAGTATTTCTCTGCGACAATTTGCTTATAGCATGTAAAATGTCAGGTCGACAACACTGCTAAGTACATAAGCGAACCTATTAATGATTGAAAGCGTGTTATATTTACCTTTGCACAATCATTTTTGCAACCAACTTAAAAACCTGGATCCAGAGTGTAGCCACTGGTCGACAATTTTCCATACCATACATTTCCAAAAGCTCTTTGATGTATTTTCTCTGGCTCAGCCAGAGGTGAATACGTTTCCCAATAGTTTACGCCAAATGTTTGCCCACAACCTTTGGCAACTGACTTAAACTTTTCGATTTCACCATATTTGTTTCTCTTGATTCGAAAAACCCATTTCGAACTTATGACCTTTTGTCCTGGTAATACACTTATTAACGACCACGTATCATTTGCCAGCAGGCCATCGTATTCGGATTGCATAGACTTTTGCCAACCCTCCTATATAGGCCCTTCAATGCCTCTGCCGTACTTTGCGGTGTTTTAATGTCTTCCAGCATATTTACATTGGCGCGAAACATGGTAGTCTGTAGCACCAGGTTCCAGCATCTCGATATTCATAAAGCCACTTGGCTGTCCCCCGATCGGTCGACCCGCAACCAGATCGATCACGTTCTGATTGACGGAAGGCATGCTTCCAGCGTGCTAGACGTGCGCACCTTTCGTGGTCCAAATGTGGACTCGGACCACTACCTTGTCGCAGCCAAGGTGCGATTGCGCTTAAGTGCATCGCAAACAGCGCGTCCTAGTGCGCAGCGAAAGCTGGACGTCAAAAAGCTGCGATCGCAACGAGACGCCGAGTTATTCTCCGCTCAACTCTCAGACAAGCTCCGTCAATCCCCATCTACCTCCGATGACGTTGGTGGACTATGGGCCAACATCTCCCACTCCCTACGCGCTACAGCGGAATCCGTCCTTGGTTTCGAGCGCCCACCAAAACGAAACCAATGGTATGATGAGGATTGTCGCGCGGCCACTGTAGCGAAAAACGCCGCCTACAAACGTACGCTGCAGACTGCCGCTACGCGAGCCATCGTTGAGGAATACAGGGAGAAGAGAAGGGAGGAGAGACGCCTTTTCAGACGCAAGAAGAGGGAGCAGGAAAGGCGTGAGCGTGAGGAAATCGAGATGTGTAGGCGCAGGAATGATGCTCAAAAATTTTTCAAGAACGTCAAGCGTCTGACGGAAGGTTTTAAGCCCGGAGCATCAGCCTGCAGGGACGAAAGCGGCAACTTGGTGACAGATGCGCAAGGGGTGCTGAGGTTATGGAGACATCACTTCTCTATGCTATTGCGAGGCGACGACGGCACCAATTCCGCCACTAGAGAAGTAAGTGAACCGGCACCAATCGACGACGACGGCGTGGAGATCCCGCCGCCCAGCCATGACGAGGTCAGGGTCGCAATACAGCGACTCAAAAACAACAAAGCCGCTGGCCCTGATGGCCTTCCTGCTAAGTTGTTTAAGGCCGGAGGCGATGAGCTGGTCGGGTGCATGCACCAGCTCATCAGCAGAATATGGCTGGAGGAAGCTATGCCCAGCGATTGGAACCTCAGTGTCCTCTGTCCTGTCCTGAAAAAGGGAGACCCCACTATCTGCGCCAACTACAGGGGTATAAGCCTTCTCCCTATTGCATATAAGGTCCTTACGAGCGTACTGTGTGAAAGACTGAAGCCACTCGCAAAGGCACTGATTGGACCTTATCAGTGCGGCTTTAGACCTGGCAAGTCCACCGTCGACCAGATATTCACACTGCGCCAAATCCTGGAAAAGACCCACGAACATCAAGTCGACACTCACCACCTGTTCGTCGACTACAAAGCAGCTTTCGATAGCCCAATAAGGGATCGCGTATATGCCGCAATGTCTGAGCTCGGTATCCCTGCGAAGCTGATAAGGCTTTGCAGAATGACGTTGAGTAATTCCTGCAGCTCCGTCAAGGTAGGAAGGGACCTCTCCGAGCCTTTTGATGCCTTGCGAGGTTTCAGACAAGGTGACCCCTTATCATGCGACCTCTTCAACTTCGTCATGGAGAGCGTTCTGCGGAAGGCCGGCGTACATCGCACTGGCACCATCTTCTACAAGAGTGTCCAGCTCCTTGCGTACGCCGACGACATCGAAATCATTGGGCGTACCAAGCGAGATGTCACCGCGGCCTTCAGTGCTATTGAACGGGAGTCTGCGAAAATGGGTCTGGCGGTAAATGAGGGCAAAACGAAATATATGCTGTCGTCAAGTAGGGACGTGCGGCGGCTTGGGTCCCAGATTACGGCCGACAGCTATACTTTCGATGTTGTCAAGGAATTTATATACCTTGGCACCGCCGTTACCACCGACAACGATGTCAGCCTGGAGATCAAGCGCAGAATAACTCTTGCCAACAGATGCTATTTCGGTCTCAATAGGCAATTGAGTAGTAGAGACCTCTCTCGCGCGACAAAAATATCACTCTACAAGGCACTCATCCTTCCAGTGCTTCTTTACGGCGCGGAAGCCTGGACCGTGTCGCTAACTGATGCAGTTGCCTTGGGAGTTTTCGAGAGGAAAGTACTGCGCAAAATCTTTGGTCCGATTCGAGTTGGCGATGACTACCGCATCCGCACCAACCAGGAGCTATATGAGCTCTTCAACGACATGGACGTTGCTCAGCGTATCAACATCCAGCGGCTTCGCTGGCTCGGACATGTCGTTAGGATGGACGAGGATGCTCCAGTTAAACGTGTGTTCGATGCGGTAGTCAGCGGCCGTCGGCGGAGAGGACGACCGTGTCTCCGTTGGAAAGACCAAGTGGAAGGGGCCCTGTCTTCGCTCGGTGTGACCAACTGGAGAAGGCGCGCGCAATGCAGAGGCGCCTGGAGAGACGTTTTAAGGCAGGCCGTAACCCGGTAATCGGGTTGGTATGGCCACATAAGATAAGATCCAGCATATTTACATTGTTGAGTGTTTAATACCGTTTGGTGAATAAATTTTGGTCTACCAGCCCCGCGTCTACCGTGGGTGTCAACTTCCTCTGGATTTTCGGCTTCCTCTATTACGCTGCCTCCATGCCCTTGATCACTTTCAAACGCGCTTTCAAACTGCTCCTCCTCATCGCTGTTGTCTAAACTCCTGTTGCTGCTACCAATGAGGTCAATTGTCTGCTCTGAGAATGAGGACTCAGTTTGGGTTACTGCCGTTTATTCTTCTATTTGAACCTGTGGTTTAGACTCAAACCGAATGATGTTTGTTGCAAAGTTGTCATTGTTTTCTTTATTTTGGTGATTTTCAATTACTTTGGCAGAAAACTCACCTTCTACAAATTTGACATCACGACGCTCCACTAATGTTCTCTTCTCTTTATAATACAGACGGTATGCTTTTGCTGTAAAGGAGTACCCAGTTGTATAATTTCCATTTTCTGCAGCTTTGCTTATTGACAAAAAATTCATAGTTAAATCTGGAACATATAAAACATTTCGCACTTCTATGACCTATATTGTTCGCTTTGAACTTCACTGTTCCGATACTGGGTGACTCTACATATTTCTCTGCAGCTACCTTAATACTTTTGTGCATTTCTGTAAAGTTTTCGAACATGCTTTTAACACAACACATGTGCGAAGTAGCACCACTGTCGAGACACCATGTATTTTTTCTTTGTGTTAATTTGGGCATACTTTGAACGGCTTCGCGCCTTGCACTTTGCATTTTGTTCATATTTTGTGTGTGTGCATAAACCGCCCAGCGGCGCATAGCCTCTGCGGTCTGCCGAAATACTGCATTACCTCCGCAGAAAACGTAATTGATTACAAGCGCTGAGTTTCGTTTGAGGGATTGTCAGCGGAGGCAGATAGAAAAGTCGAGTCGCCTTACCTCCTCTTTGTTGCCAACCCCCTCATCAAACAACTGAAGCTGTGCCGAAAGTGATCTGCCGAAAATCTGCATTACAACTGCGGAAAAACTAATGCACAAATAAAAACTCGCACTGCGCTACCTTAGAAACACAAGGTTTTGTTATTTTGTTTGCATGCTAACAAGCATAGGTCGGCATTTCTTCTGTCAAACCATTCGTAAATACCTTTATTTTCTCTTACTTATTCCTTTTGTTTTGCAAAAAACACTTGATTTATTTGTTACAGCGTCACTTGCTTTTTATATTCAGTGAGCTACGGACCAACGCGGATATTATCAAATTTGAGAAAATTAACAAAAGAGGATATTCTAGTAGAGGATAATACATTCCCTATCTGCGCCTTCGAAAATTTAAAAACACTAGAGCCTTTGATAAATTCCAATAAGGAGAAATATGTAAGATTGCTACATTTTTGTTTAATTTAATTTATAAATAATGATTCAATTCTTTCTTTTTTAAACAAAGGTGAATTTAATTAAAATAATTATAAAAGGAGACGTAGTTAAATATTTTGATTTCATAATAACTGAGTTCAACTACGATAGAGTAAATGAAAAATGTGGATTTAAGCAGTTCCATGTGTTGAACAGTGCGCTTTACGGTATGTATTAATTTTTACAAATAACTTATTTAATAAACAACTAAATAAATGTATTTTTCTTTACAGACAGTTTAAGATGTGATGGATTTAATAACCGCCAGTATGTTCAATTAATTCGCCAGGCCTTTAGAACCCACAAAGGGCGAATCGCTAAACGAAAATTTGATGGGAAACCCAAAAAAAATTTTGCAGTTTTTTTTTTATATGGAGTTGGGTCTTTCTTCGTTGTATACTAATACCTATTAGCCTTAAACTAAAAGAAAATTTACTGTATTACTATTTTATCACTCGTTTATATGGGCGGTAATGTACAACTGTGTATACTAATCGTACATTGGTATATTGAAAAGTAAACCAAGTACCTTACCAACCCATATACCATTTTTAAATCGGTATATTGAATCGTTAACAAGGCGCATTACTAACATATTCCGTAGTATATTGAAAAGTAAACCAAGTGTAAGAGAGCCGAAGGCTGTTCGGCTCTGTTATACAATTTGGTTTACGTGTAAAGCAAATTATAGACACAGCCCGTACAAAGCGGCCATGCCCATGTCAAAGTATGCCAGCTTGTAAGTGATTTTTGCGCATTACTGCAGACAAAGTAATGCATGCGTAATTGATAACATATAGAGGTTTTGCGCCGTTGGGCGCTTGCGCCTCGCTCTCTCGCTCATCTTTTTCTTCTTTACGCTCTCCTTCTTCTAGAAGTTTCAATTTTACAGTTTCGAACGTTGACAATTCGTCACGTGTTTCGATAGCCACGACGAAATTATAACCTTTAGCTCATCATTTAGCTTTATATTCATATTTATATTCAACAAATGAATTTACATATTTGCCCACGTTTTCACCGTGCTGCATTTTTAAGCGTAAAAGTCTTTTATATAACTGCACTTTTCTAACTGGACCGACATGCTGATGAATCTTTTTGAGTTTATTCCAGGCCTGCTCGGCTGTGCCGCAGTGTTTTATGTGCTTTACGTTCAATATAAGACATGCTAATGCGTTTTGGTCGCCTATATCCCATTTATCTGCTTCAGCCCCTCTTGAGGCTTTACTGATTTGCCACATACAAATTTCCATAAATCTGATGTAACAAGTACGCTACGCATAGAAATACACCACACATCATAGTTGTCCTCACCCAATTTTTCAATTGGAAGCGCAATACTCATTTTGCTCACAATTTGTTTTTAATTATCGCTTAACAAATTACTTTTGAGTTCTTTTCACACACAACGATTTATATTTTACTTGCATTCACCGAACCGTGCTATGTTAGGAATAATTACACAGCCTTAGTTGTTCGGTTGAATTAAGAACTAAACTCGACACATTCGAACTGTGAATGGCAATTTCTTATTCACAGCGTTACACTTAACAGCATTTCTATTCAGATTATATGCAGCTTCCATACATTACAATTTCAACAATATGTCAATCACCTTTTTTTTGTGTTTTTATACGTTTTTTATATGGTGTGAACTTAAATCAAATCGATTTGGTGGAACAATATTAAAAAAAAAAAATAAAACGAAAATTTGTTAATGTATTTTTAAAAAAATGTATGATAAACATTTTTTTTTTGTCTAAAGATGGCAAAAATTATTGTTAATTTTTATAATATTTATTGGAAGGCATACTTTTTGATTTGATGATGAAAAAAATGGATTCATTTTGTAGGTAAATATAAAAATTACAGCATTGCTCATAAAACGATTTTTTAAAAATCTTCATTAAATGGTCCAATTTCAATAAAATTGTGTGGGCTTACATTTAACATAAGAAATAAAACCAATTTAGGCTCATTGTTGTTTGTTTAAAGAGTGTGCCAAATTCCAAGCATCGATAAGTTCATTTGTAGAGTTAAATAAAATACTTTTCATTTCGACAACTGCAAACCAAACTTTTCATAACGAGCCAACTCTGCCAACTGTCGGAATCCAAATGAAAGGTGTTCTAGAATCTGTCGGAACTGTCGGAATCGAAATCTAGAACATGCCTGAATTTTATTAATTTTAGAGCTTACTAAATTTATTCAGACGGACTCTATATTTTTTTAAAATTATGTTCAGATACATATGAAGAGTCGAAGGCCCCAGTAGGTAGAGCTCGTTAAAATAATATTAAGATTAGTATTAAATACTAGATTTTATTTGTTAAAATAAAATAAAAAATAAAAAAAAACATATGAAACTTTTTGAACCATAATTGGTTGATGGCAAACAAGTTTTTAAAGTTTTATTACAACTCGGAAAAACAAAATGAAAATTGTGACCTTTTGCCTTTTTGCGATTATGATATAAGTATTTTTAGAAGGTTTTTAAATTTAAAAGGCATTATATTCAGGTAAATAGGAAACTTTTCAGGCAGTGGCGTTATTAAAATCGTGGATTTAAAAATTTACCATACCAGAGGCGGCCACCTTATTTAGCGAACTATACATAATACATTATAAGCCGATTTATGTATGTAACATATGTATGTTTCGAAAGCAAAAATAATTTCACGTTGAGGCAGACTGAAAAGAAACTAACAACAATAGAGAAAGTGGTTTTGCTGGTTACTATGTACAATGTACATACATACATATGTATGTATTCACTTATTTAATTTAATACATACATTGAACTAAATGGCAGTCAATGAAAAGCAAGCCACTAGTCTGCCTGCCAACATTTGGAAGTGTCTTTCATCGTCTAACGCCAAATGCGTCACGTTTTAGTCACTTTTGCAAGTTCATTTGACGATAGTAGACTTCTACAAAAACAACATTGCTGTTGTGTATGCAGCGCCATCGTCCATACAACAGACAGTTAGTCAGTCGCAAAAACAAACCCAAAACAAACCCAAAACAAAAACCAAAGCAAAAGCAAAAGCAAAAGTAAACGCAATGCAACAAATACATAACAAACCGACGTGCAAAGCAACGCAGTTGAATTTATTAGCTTTCTGTCTTCTGCGGTGCGTGGTCAGCGAAAAGGTGTTTTTTTAATTGTTAAAATTACTTGTTTCGCACTGTTTTGATTTGTTTATTTATTAATTTATAGTATTCATTATATTATTTAATATCTCCGCAAATAAAAGTGAATTGTGAAATGAGTGAATTGTCACCAAAAGCAATTAAATTGAAAAGTAAATAAAAGTAAAAAATAAAGTATTTATGGCAGCACACATGGCGCCAGTAATGCCGTTAAAAAAACAATTGTTGATACAGGCCAGTGCACTATGGGGCAAACGACCACTTTAGTTGGCCAAAACCCATATTCTAAAAGTCGTTAACAAATTTTTTTTTTAACTGCAATGCATCTTAGAAACATGAATCTGTAAAAAATTTTAAAAGATCGCGCCGCTGTTATGTTATCAGCTGTCAAAAACAGATGGTCATAAACAAAAACAGGTGCTTGTCAAATGTTATTTTTTTACATGCAACTTAAAACTGCTAAAATAGACCAATTAAGCAACAGAAGTGAAATTTTGAAGATGCAGCTTAACGAGTGTGGCTAGTATCATGTGTTTATGAATTTGAATTGCTAAAATTAATTGTGCCGTTCTCCTAATTGAGTGTAATTGCTAACCATTCAACAAGCAAAAAATTGTAACAAAAATTAGTTTTCAACTAGAGCTACAAAATGAGTCGAGCTCTTTCGGCCAATAAAGTTAGTTGTTTTTGTTAGAATATTACATCATCTTTCAAATGCATGTTATTCTAAAGTGCAATTTTGCGCACTTTGGCGCAAATTTAACTTTGTAGGTCAACAACTAAGATTTGAAAATGCAAAGTTGTTTGCAACGTGGAAGGCAATGGCGACGAAGAGTTCAAAAGAGGATGCCATTTTTAATTGTTTTAAAGCGGGAATAACTGGTACCATTTCATTTTACACGCAGGTTATAAATGCAATGTTAAAAAATGGCGAATATCAAATCAAAAAGACATATCAGACATTTTTGAAAGGAAAGAACAAGTATTTATGAACTCCTTTGGAAGAAGCTTTCTTCGAAAGTTGATAAACACAAATTTGGTGGATTTGGAAGCCCAAATGATGATAATACCGCACGTCGTGCCTTGAGTGAACCAAAAATCTTTGCGGATATCACCGTCATTGACGTAGGCCTATTTACAAATTTAAGGACTATTTTAATATGTCTGTCAAGTCAGTTGCCAATCAATGTGGAAAGATTTCAAAGCTTCTGTTTTAGTACTGCAGAAATTATAATTGATAATTATCCTTGATTGCCCCTGACTGCAACAGTTCATACATTCATGTGATATCATAGAAAATAGGGTTCTTCCAGTAGGGTACTTTGGAGAGGAGGGTGCCGAGTCAATCAATAATATATATAAGTCTGATCGATTGCATCATGAAAGGAAAAGAAGACGATTAAATAATTTTTTGGATGTGTTTCTGAGAGCAATAGATACATCAGATCCAATTATTTAATCAATAAACCTGGACAGTTATATATTTATTATCAAGCTCTTCAAATAGTTCAGGCATGTCTTTCAATCAGTATGGTGAGCTTGATATGCATGAAATCGATTTCCAATACAACATGGTGCTTGACAACGAAGAATATGAGGAAGAACAATAAGTGCGTGCATTAGACTTATTATTTACTATAAAATAAAATTTTATTTATATATCAGAAAGTTTTTTATATTTTTTTTTTTAAAGGGCGTATCCACGCCCACTTTTTTCATATATCTACATTTATTTGGATAAAATAAGGCAAATAAAATAAATTAAACTAAAAAATTTTGTTTTATTTTAAAGTTATTAATTAATGACACTAAAAGTGGTCGTTTGCCCCATAGTGCAGTGTGAAGAAAGTTCCGAACCCAGACTTGACATCTCAGCTGGTAGGTCGATTTACTTGCATTTACCCTACACCTAGGGTATAATAAGTTTGTCCAAAAACTGTAACGCATTGAAGGAGATATTGTAGATATAGAACAGTTTGAATATTCGGTTACAAATCATTTCCACACCGTTGAAGATATCAAAATGAAATTTTGCATACGCATTTTTCAGACCATTTGTCACAACAAGTTTAAGGTTTGGACAAAACCCGCCCACTAACATGCCTACATCCCATGCACGCCAAAAATTTAAATGCTCATAACTTCGCTCTGGTTTGAGGTACAGTATTGAAATTAGATGTATAAACTAGTATTAGTAACGTCCACTAATGTGCAAAAAATCAGCGCGATCCGTCAAGTTTTAGTACCACTAGCCATATAATTTCGATATTAAAATACTAATAAATTTCATCCTATATAAGTTATTTTTTCGAAAATCCTTACCTAAACGAAAAATGGTATGGTGGTGTAGGGTGTTTATACTCTGGCTTGACCGACTATTGTTCCTTACTAGTTAAATTTAAATTTTGAGTAATTTCAACAATTTCATTTTAGAAAAATGCAATACACAGAATTGGAGGAAAGGATTTCGCCTCCTTTCAAAGAATGGCATTGAAATGAATAATATCAGATGAGTTGGCCGTCAATCTAACTTGGCGTGGAACAAACGCCAAACCCAACATCCAACGCTTAACAACGTTGACATTAATAAAAAGTAATGTGACACATAAACATGTAACTATGAAATTATCCTTTTAACTCTGTTTTAACCTATAGATGCCTGTCATTCGAAATTTGCTAACTCCACTGATATTGACATCAATAAAGTTTGTCAGCAAAGAATGTTTTGCTAGGGACCGGGTACAGAAGAAGCCATCAAACTCAGCAGGGCGACATGCGCATAATGATGACGTAGTTGCTGAGCAATAGTTTCTTAGTGATTCTAAATTGTTTCATTTTTTGTTTTATATATAAAACCTTATTTTTATTCTTTATGTTTGTTCAAATAAGTTTTACGATGAAGTTACAAACAAGAATTGTTTTTATTTTTTTATATTTTTTTCCTTTAATTTTTTGCAATGACTTTCATTATTTCACCGCACTTTAAAACTTCCAAATAAATGCTCTTGAAATTATTTAAAATTGATTATTTTTATTTAAAATATTGGAAATCGAAATTTTAACTTCCATCAGGAGACTAATGCGTTACTTCTCAAAGACACTAAAAAGTAACTTCTACAAGTCACTTATGCGTTACTTCTAAAAGACACTAAAAATACCCTTGGCAGGGTATATGTGTGTATGTAAATGAAAAGATATTCATAAAAATATAGCTTAAAAAGACCAATTTGTATACGATATTTTTAAAAGCCGTCGTGGCCATCAGTGGCGTAAGTGGTAGCGTACCCCCCTCTAAAACCAAAGGTCGGTGGTTCGATTCCCCGCATTAATCAAAGACACCGCCGCACAGTGGCTCGGCAGCCGCAAAAGCGTTGCAAAAATCAGAATTTTGAAGTAATCGTTTTATTAAACCAATACATGTATCTTATTTAGAATTTTCCAAGGATCACGAATATATAAATTTTATTCAATTCGGCAGAATAGCTTATTTCCTACATCCGCTCAAAGATGAGTATATTTACAACTATAAAAAAATCTTAATTTTTGGAAAAAAATTTAATGTTTACAGTTGTTTTGTAAAAAAAAAACAATGCAGCTAATTGTTATTTTTTTAATTTCTATAAAAAGGTATATAAAATTTAAACATAAACGAAAAAAAACAGTTTCAATCTTTTCAAGTTTTTTCATTATTTCCGTTTGCCTGAACCACTATATTTGGGCCACTTTTTCAACTTTGGAAGAAAATAAAAAAAAACACAATTTTCTATATTTTTTTTAACGTAAATATGTTTGTTATTACCTACTCTAAAAAGATTAATTGCTCTTATTTCCTCTAGTGGCTATAACACCAGTAAAAGCCTAGAAGCCCAACTACAAAATATTCTGACGCAGGTATAAGAAGAAGAGCACTAAATGCAGGCACTAAATTGAGAGTTGTTTGCTTATATTTTGACTTTACAAAAAAATAGCCTACCTGTGACATTTGAAAAAAAGGGTTAATCAATCCTTTTTTTGTATTTCCAGGTAGTTGCAAAACATATAATATAATTTAATTTGTACCTGTTACTTTTTCCTGGATAAAGGCTTAATATTTGTATATATGTTATTTGCCTGAATACTTCAGAAACATAATAGTTTTGTTTTAACTTTAAAAGAACACACATTGCAGTAAAAAGTATTTTTATTTATAATTCGCAAGCAGTGATTTTATAAGTGTAACGATGTCTTTGGAAAACGTAAAATTATTTGAGTTGTTCAGAAACTCCATAGTTCCGAAGGAGTTCGTTTCGACAATCGTGAAAGAACTTAACGTTGAGGAAGCAAATATAGATAAGTTTGATGATTTTAAAGCCAAACTTTCTCTTATTTACGCCCAAATAAAAGCAAAGTGGCAAAACTGTAGTCGCTGCAAGAAAATTTTGTTAGGAGACACGAAAACTGGCTAAAAGGACTTACCCATATTGACATTTTGCCAGAAGAACCTCAAACGTCTACGCACCGAAAGAGAGGAAGACCTGCCAAATGTTTGGAACACTAAATCAACTTTGACATGTGCTTTTTGTAAAAAAACACAAAAGGATTTTCAAAATTTGAATAATTCTTTTATTGAAGAGGAAAATCTGGAATTTGGTATTTCTCCATTGCATGCCAGAATTAGATGCATGGAGTTTATTTTAAAACTTGCATATACTCTTCCGCAAGTTCACGATTCATTTAAGGACAACACTCCAGATAAAGAAAATCAAAGTTTCAGGAAAAAAAAAATTACAAGAAGATTTTAATAAGAAACTTGGACTGAAAGTCGACTGCCCCAAATATGGATATGGTAATACAACTGATGTAAACTCATCCCGCAAGTTCTTTGAAGAACACAAAACTACGTCAGAAATAACTGGAGTGGATGAAGATATTATTAAAAGATTGGGTACTTTTTTAAATATTTTGAATTGTAAGGAAAAAATTAACGGCAGTAAATTTGGTGAATATGCGACTAAGACTGCAGAGCTGCTACTGAAAAAATGTCCGGGAAAGAAACTAACTCCCACACTTCACAAAATTTTGGCACATGGCCAATCTATAATAGAATATCATTGCCTACCCATTGGGGAGATGTCAGAGGAAGCCCAGGAATCAAGAAACAAGGATTATAAAAAATTCAGAGCCATGAATACTTGTAAAGTATCGCGATCAAGGAAAAACCAGGACCTTTTTAATATGTTGGCGGCCACATCAGATCCACTAGTTGCATCCCTTAGATATGTGCGATCCAACACTGAATTGCCAAGTAGTTATATAAAAGAAATGTTAAGTCTTTTAGATATCCCCTCAAATGTAAATGTGGATGATTATTTTACAAAATACTGCTGATATGTGAACAAATATATCATTAAAATTTTCTTCATAAATATGGCGAATATTGCACAGGCAACAAAATCCAACTTCAACAACATATTGCGCAGCTCTCAGACATCGTATCATCACATATGAGTACTTATTTTAAAGCCATATTCCTTGTAACTACAATTTATTTCATTAAAATATCTTAATTGGTTTAGAAAATATTCAAAAAATATGTACATATTGTTCAAGAGCGAATATTGCACGGGCCACAAAACCCAACTTGAACAACATATTGCGCAACTCTTAGATATCGTATCGCCATGTATGAATACTTATTTTAAAGCCTAAAGATTTTTCTTTCAATTGCAATTTAATTCATAAAAATATCTCAATTTGTTAAGAAGATATGATTTTTGCAATGGATTTTTAGCTTCCGAGCCACTGTGCGCCGTTTGGATTCGGCTATAAACTGTAGGTCCCTGTTCTGTTCGAACAGTTTTTAATAGAGATCTCCATGCCCCTCCAAGGGGTATAGCAGGGAATTATTTATCTTTAAAAACAAACGAATTATCCATTTGAAACTCTTTGTTTTTTCGAGGTCCTCTGAAACACCCCTATGGGAGCCATATAATGAAACCCCAATATCAAAAAAATAAAATAAACTTGTCTCCCATGGAATAATATGGGATCTAATGTGAAAGTTTGGTTACTGTAGCTCTTACCATCTCTGAGATCTAAGCGTCAAACGGACAGACGGACTGACGGACGGACAGACGGACATGGGTATATCAACTTCTCTATTAACCCTGATCATATTTTATGTATCTTTGGGGTGTCTCCGACGTCTCCTTCTATATGTTACATACATTTTTGGTTTGCACAAACTTAATATACCCTTTGTACCATACAGTACAGGATATAAAAATTAAATAATGAAGAATTAGCAACATATTAATAAAAATTAAAAATAATCAACTCGCACTAAGAAAAAGGTGCGAAAGTACGGCAGCCATGTATCAAACAAAAAACATTTCGCGCCAACAAACACAACATGTTTAATCAAAAGAATTTAATGCTAAGAAATATATTTATTGAAGGAGAAAACACTAAATCAGTGTGGAGGAAGTGATTTTTATTTATTTTATTATTTTTGCCTAGGAATTTTGCAGCCGAAACATTTTATTTTATTATTTTAATATCAACACATTCTCACGCATTCTTATCGATGAAAAAAAATTTTTCGCAGGAAACCTAAGCGGCGTCCCAAGGAGTATCAAACTACATAGAGACGAACACTCGACATTTCTGAAAAGTGCCAATTTAGTAATGATTTCGGTCCCCGCTTTAGTGTTGTGGTTTTTAGAGAATGGAAGAAAATGTGTGCAGTCAGCTGTTAGCTGCCGTTTTTGTTTTGATCTAGTCTGCTGGCTCATATTATGTTCGATTGTGCGTATGCTATATACATACATACATATGTGTGTGAAGCAGTTATTGAGATGGGCTTGGAGGAGTGTCAATGGTTATGTTTGAACTTTTTTTGCTTTAAAAGAAATCATTGCCATGAAGCTGTTGATACGGAAGCAACGGCAGCAAGGGTCATTATTATTTGTATTACACATTTTTTATTATTACACAGCGAACTTCATATAGATAATCAGGCCTGTTCTAGATTTCGACTCGTTTTGAAAAGTCATAACGAGTGCATTCCGACAAATGGTGTTCTAGATTTCGACCGAGTTCGAATCCACTTCGAATCGTTTTCGAATCGTTTTCATTTAGACCCGAAAAAGCTGTGTTGTTTATGTTTGTTTATATGGCGCTAAATTGAAATGGAAGCGGCATCATACAGCAGCCGTCTTTTAAAAATGGACACGTAGTAAAAACATAAGCAATTTGTAGTTTGCATTTTAGTTTTAAAAGTATAACATACAATTTTTCGCCAACTCTATGTGTTTATTTTATTTTAGTCGGCAAATTATTTTAAGCAGCAGTTTCAGAGCCACCTTCAGTTACTTCTCTGCTACATTCCGCTTTGTTGAATTGTTGTTTGTTTATTTTTCATAAGCATTTCACAATTGTATTGGTCATGCGGCTAATTATCATCGCTTAAACAGGCACATTTCTTTCTCACAGTCGTATTTCCTGTAGTTTACATCGTTGGTGCTTGCAAATTTGCCAACATTGGTATTGTGTTTTGCTTAGCACTTCCTTTTTTGCTCCTTCAAAAATGTATTACTACAATTAACTAAAAAAAAGCGGATCATTGTTGTTTGTTTAAAAAGTGCGCCAAATTTCAAGCAAATTGCCAGCTGATCAGCTGATCACCCATCGATAAGTTGACTTGTAGAGTTACCTCAAGTTTTCGAACATCCATTTTATTAATTTAATTTTTCTTTCTGCCAACATCTTTCTGACAGACAAACATTTTTTATTTATTTACCAATTTTGTACAATTTATTTTATATACATATTTTAAGCCATCCATTAATAAAATTATCTTCGAATTTACTTGTGCAACACGACAACAAGACTACACAATACACATTTCGAAGTTTTGTTTTGTCTAAATCCAGAACACCTTACTTTCATTCCACTCGTTTTGGTTTTGCATGTATACACAATTTTAATAGACATTTTTTGTAATAAAAATATATAATGAAAATTAACCTTGATTCGTTGAATTGAGCACATCTAAATTTTCTTAAAACATTAAAAAATAATCAGGCCTGTTCTAGATTTCGACTCGTTTTGAAAAGTCATAACGAGTGCATTCCGACAAATGGTGTTCTAGATTTCGACCGAGTTCGAATCCACTTCGAATCGTTTTCGAATCGTTTTCATTTAGACCAGCTGTGCAGAGCAGCTGTGTTGTTTATGTTTGTTTATATGGCGCTAAATTGAAATGGAAGCGGCATCATACAGCAGCCGTCTTTTAAAAATGGACGCGTAGTAAAAACTTAAGCAATTTGTAGTTTGCATTTTAGTTTTAAAAGTATAACATACAATTTTTCGCCAACTCTATGTGTTTATTTTATTTTAGTCGGCAAATTATTTTAAGCAGCAGTTTCAGAGCCACCTTTAGTTACTTCTCTGCTACATTCCGCTTTGTTGAATTGTTGTTTGTTTATTTTCCATAAGCATTTCACAATTGTATTGGTCATGCGGTTAATTATCATCGCTTAAACAGGCACATTTCTTTCTCATAGTCATATTTCCTGTAGTTGACATCGTTGGTGCTTGAAAATTTGCCAACATTTGACAACGTTGGTATTGTGTTTTGCTTAGCACTTCCTTTTTTGCTCCTTCAAAAATGTATTACTACAATTAACTAAAAAAAAGCGGATCATTGTTGTTTGTTTAAAAAGTGCGCCAAATTTCAAGCAAATTGCCAGCTGATCAGCTGATCACCCATCGATAAGTTGACTTGTAGAGTTACCTCAAGTTTTCGAACATCCATTTTATTAATTTAATTTTTCTTTCTGCCAACATCTTTCTGACAGACAAACATTTTTTATTTATTTACCAATTTTGTACAAGTTATTTTATATACATATTTGAAGCCATCCATTAATAAAATTATCTTCGAATTTACTTGTGCAACACGACAACACGACTACACAATACACATTTCGAAGTTTTGTTTTGTCTAAATCCAGAACACCTTACTTTCATTCCACTCGTTTTGGTTTTGCATGTATACACAATTTTAATAGACATTTTTTGTCATAAAAATATAAAATGAAAATTAACCTTGATTCGTTGAATTGAGCACATCTGAATTTTCTTAAAACATTAAAAAATAATACAAAATTAATTTTGGTGGCATTAATGCGTTTATTTAAGCAAACAAAGCAAAATACTTTTCATTTCGACAGCTGCAAGCCAAACTTTTCATAACGAGTAAACTCTTGTCGGAATCGAAATCTAGAACACCTTTCATTTCGATTCCGACACTTTTTGTCTGAATCGAAATCTAGAACATGCCTGAATACAAAATTAATTTTGGTGGCATTAATGCGTTTATTTAAGCAAACAAAGCAAAATACTTTTCATTTCGACAGCTGCAAGCCAAACTTTTCATAACGAGTAAACTCTTGTCGGAATCGAAATCAAGAACACCTTTCATTTCGATTCCGACACTTTTTGTCTGAATCGAAATCTAGAACATGCCTGAATAAAACACATATCCCCAGAAATTTATAAAGTTTTTGCGTCGGTTTAAAAACAAATCTTTAATAAAATCCGTAGGTAATGGTAGTAATCTCAAAGATTTCATTTTTCGAACAATTATTTTAGAATGTTTACGCTTTTGCAAAAATGGCAGCAAAGGGTTGCTGCTTTCCAAAAATTATTTTTAGAGCATTTAGACATTTATTTTAATAAAAGTTTATTGCTAATGATCCATTAAAGTTTATTCTTTATTACATAAGCGATAATTATCAGCATATTTTGAGTCATTTTGCTTTTCATATGTACAAAATAAATCTTAATTAAGCTTGAATATTTGTCCCGCCCAAAACAAGAGTTGGTATGACATCCTTACTTAACCCTCGTTTGTTTACATTTGCAAATTTGAGAGTACATAGAAAATTATTCTTAAAATGCACGCATGCAAAGTAAGTTTTAATAAAATTAATTTTTATGGACAAATGCACTTGTGGCAAATAGTTTTACCACTGGGCAAATGCACACTTTTGTGTTCAATAGTGACAGTGCATTTTTGAGACTTCGCTGGCATTATTTTTTCTTCGCACAGTGTGTATGGCTTGCCATAAAGTTACTACCAATCCAAGGCCAACAAAAAGACAGTCGCTTAATTCACCGGTAATGACAAGAAAAGTTTGAAATAATCAGATTGATTATGAAAAATGCAAAGTAGCTGGGAAATCACCACTGGAGATAAGGATAGAGTTTTTTAATGTGCAATGCCTTTTATGCACTAATACTAAGAACATCAGCACAACAACTATAACACTAACATTTACTATTACTGCTAGTTATTCTATATACAACAACAGCTGCAACTTCGCAATCAGCTGTGTGAGCTCTAGCGGAAGCATGGTTAACCATGGAGCTTGCTTCACCCAATTCTCCTCAGACATTGCCCCTCCACCTCTCAGCGGAGCTGCTAAAATTGACTCTAGCACTTAGTGCAGCTCCTACAAAATTGGTGGCTGAAGAAACCTTTATCTCCCAATATAAGCTTTAGGAGGTTGAACAAAGATTTGAAACTGGACTCGCCCTGAGCATCAATTACTATGGCAAGCTCTAGTAAAAGGTTAGCCTTGCTAGACATGGAAATGGATGCAACCAGTGTAAGTCATGATGACGAAAGTCCCAGAGATACAAATGAAAGCCCTAATAGCTCTTTTGATGCTGCTCATCAGAATATCTCTAATGTTGCAAGTGACAACAACTCACAACATAACGTATATTATACTAACAATCAGCTTAACGCTACCCTAAATCCACCGCAAATAGCTATGAGTATTACTGACCTTTATGATCTATTTGCACTCATTATGGAGGTAACTTGTCTGATAACATGTCAGTCAAAGTCAACCATGGAGAAACAGCCAAAATATTTCCCAAAGATAGTGATACTATTGGTATTGAGTTCCATACATATCAATTGAAGGAAGAGAAATCTTACAGAATTGTAGTTAGGGGGCTTCACCACAGTACTTTATTTTTATTTTTATTATTTTTGGGTGTATAAATGTACTGCCAGGTGGATCTATTGTACCTTATAGTAAAAACGGTCTCGGGTGGGAGCCCAGGAGCTTATTTCTTTTACCGGCGAGTATCATACACATAATTCATGCGAAGAAGTTCCTTCCTCTATGTTACAGAAGCGACATAGTCCACTATCCACTATGCCAATTTTGTTTAAATGGCTGCAGACCCTACAATGTCCCGTCAGAAGGCCCCTCATGATTCTCACGGTGTTCTTCCCGTGCGTTATCATGACTTTGAACATCTTACGGTTGTAGTTGGAGAGGAGGGTTTTTGACTGTTTAATCCCTGGTATATGCGCCCAGTGAAGCACTCGTTTTTTATTATCCTCTTTTCTTAGTAGGTCCCGTACCACGTGTTTACCAATTCCACAGTGTGGTTCAGGACCGATTAGCGTTGATGCTGCCGGTTCTTGCAAGCTTATCTGCCAGGTCGTTTCAAGGAATATTGTTATATCCCGGAACCCATCTAATCGTGAGCTTATTCCTAGATCCTAAATTATCCAGTGACGTTCTCACTTCTTTGATGCAATCTTAGCTTTGCTTAATGCCTTTATTTCTGCTTGACTATCAGACAGGTTGGAAATATAGTTGTTATGGTAGTTCTTTTGTAGATTGAATTCGGCACATCTTCCAATAGCACAGACTTCAGCTCGGAAAATTCTGGTGTGTCTGCCTAGAGGCATCTCATCCCTTGGCTGCAGAAGCATAGGCATATCCTTTGCTAGATCTGTAGCATCTTTCTTGGTGAGGGTAAAGTCATCCCCTACCCTTCCAATTCTTATTAATGTGGCTTTTCGTACATATCGTTGTCGATTTGCGGCGGTGTGAACTCCATTAATATTTCTAAGGCAGCAGTAGGACAGGTGCGCATAGCTCTTGTCATGCATATGCAGGCCATTCTTTGCAGTTTCTGCATATTTTCTCTGGTCGTGCTAAGGCACGCTCTACTAGGCTATGGTTGCTAAAATTGATTGAGCATGGGTGTGGAAACCATGAGGTATAGCCATCTTAATATTTGTGGTGATGTGTCCCACGATTTCCCGGAAAAACTTCTACACGTAAGAGAGCCCTTGAGCACTTATTTATAGTGTTATCTACAGGAGTCTTGAAGTTAAGCTTGGAGTCAAAGGTCACTCCAAGATCACCACAGCACTTTAAACAACGAAATTATTGCCAGTTTAAAAAAAATGGCTTTGATGTTGTGTATAACTCAAGATCAAGGACTAACAAAGATGAAAAACTCAATATATAAATATACGCAAAAATTATTGATATATATTATATTAAAACACTTTGCCGAAAAAAGTGAGGCTAGAAAGGATGCGGAAGATATTTGAAACCGCTCGATGCATACGATACCAGGAATACGGTCACACAGCCAAATACTGCCGTCGTCATCCCAAGACATCCCAAAATCAAGCAAAGCAGCAACAGCCACAACAAAAACAGCAGCAGCAACAACCAACTCGACAGCAACAATCACAAAAAATGTCTAACACCCCTAGAGTCAATTCTGAAGGCAATTCCTTGAATAGTAAGTAATTCTGAGTCACGTCCCATTAGTTATGGCATTGTTCTTACAAGGGAGGCTAAAGAGCTAGTCAGTAAAAAGAGGGAGCGAACTCATAAGTGATTTCTTCGAGCAAAAACTGGCTTCCATCGACTACACCGTCAATACGAATTACTCTCTATGGAAATGCACAAAATCGCCTAAACGATTTAGACAGGTTCTTGTCCGATGTCCTGGTGTTGATCTTGCTAAAAACGAAAGGGAACAGGCTAATGCTGTCGGATACCATATAGAGGATCGATTCAGTCCTTATGAATTTCAGAGCAGACTAGGGAGACCCACCAAAACCATCAGACCCCACTGCAGATGTCCCTGCCTATTAACCCTATAAGGATTGAAGAAATACCTGAAGCGATTTAATCATTGCCGAAAAATAAAGTTCCTGGTATTGATAGGATTTGCAATGGTACGTTGAAGGCCTTGCCTTCAATGGCAAACCAGAAGTTGATCCTGAGTCGTATCGGCCAATAAGTCTTTTACCCTCCCTGTCTAAATTATGGGAGAGGGCTATTGCAAGTCGGATTTCTGCCATTATAAGCCAATGCAATATCTTGCCGGATTACCAATTCGGCTTTCGGCACAACATGCAGGCTTTTGACGACCTGTAGTTCTCCAACGCTTCCAAGCGTTCGATAGGGTGCGGCACGATTGTCTACTGTGTAAAGTTAAAAACCTTTTGACTTCACCGTACTATGGCCTTTTAAGGTCACTATTTGGAAGGACGAGAGTTTAAGGTAAAGGTAAGGGACATATGTATACTCGTCCACTTATAAGATGAGAGCAGGAACGCCGCAAAGCAGTGTTCTGGGTCCGCTGCTCTTTTCCTTGTATATATGTGATATACCCAGCCGTACCTCTGAACATATGGAAGCTCCCTTTAAGTCTATTATTGCGACATATGGAGATGACATCGCAGTCATTATACCCTATACCGTATGGTACAAAGGATATATTAAGTTTGTGCAAGCCGAAAATGTTACATATAGAAGGAGACGTCGGAGACACCTCAAAGTTATGATCAGGGTGACTAGAGAAGTCGAAAAAATGTTTTTTTTTATCGATTGGTCCTATGGGAGCTATATGGTATAGTCAACCGATTTTGAATAAATTTAGTACAGGCTTTAGGAACTATAAAAAACTAACGAATGCCAAATTTGGTCTTAATATCTTCACAAACAAACGAATCACAACAAATTTTATTCAAAAATCGATTTATTGAAGGATCGGCCCTATGGCAGCTATATGATATAGTCAACCGATTTTGTTTAAATTTGGTACTTTGGTACTAAGTACTCTAAAAATCTTCTTAATGCCAAATCTGGTTACGATACCCTTTGTACCATATGGTACAGGGTGTAAAAATTGGGCCATGTAGTATGGGTCGTCCCACTACTTGAATAATTGATATATTTTTACTCGTGATCATTTTGGCACGACTATTTTTTATGTTTTCGACAGAGAAGGAATTCAAGGCAATGCTTTAATCCCCAATACCAAAGAGTATGAAATCATATAGAGGGAACAATTCGCTCTGATCTTTTATTACCGTTGAAAGATTATGCAGCTAGATCGTCTCGCATGGTGTAAAAGCAAATTCAAAGGCAAAACAAACACAAGGTAACAACAATAAGTCACAGCAATCGCAGTCGATGTGTGTTTTGTTTTGGACTTGTGCGTTTGTTTGACATAGTCAAAAGCCAAATAGAAGGCAAGCTTTAGTCGGTAACATATTCATACACTTGCGCTCGGTGTGCCTAAGCATTGGATCGGGCTGTGTTAACATTTTGTTTAACAGTTTCTATAGAAATTGGCTCGTGTAAAGTAACAGTCAAGGCATTCATTTTCGTTTGGTATTATGGGCTGACTTTATATCGTCAATAGTAAAGGCGCAGGCAAGCATATGTATATACAGTGGATTTCATAGCTATAGGACAGTCTGAAAATTTTGTGTTCAAATGTAAATATTTCAGTTCATAAGCACGATCCAGCAAAACCTTCTTTTACAAAAACAACTGCCTAATATTGGAGCTTTTATTTTACCAAAAGGTTATTGCACTATTGCTTCACACGGTGCTTCGCAATAGCTTAAGTCATTTTTGATGCCATTTTGGTCGTTTCATTACTATAGGACAGTAGTCTATTATAAGGAAATTAAGTGTAAGGATGGCATAAATACATTTTATTTTAATTTGAAATCACTTTTTGGTAATTTTATGATAAATCGACGCAATATGTGAATATTAGTTTATGGTAGAGAGACCATATAATTGCGAAAAACGACATGGAACAGAGAATGGTGTATATTTATGGAAAAACATATAAACCGATAACATAATTATAATTGGAATTTATTTAGAATCATTGAGAAATAAGTAAAAAATAAAGTAGATGAAAATTCGCAGGCTTTCTGACCGTAAGAGTCGCCCTAAAAAGGGTATTCGCGAGCTTATCTACAAGAATTTAGACGTTGTCCTGTTAAAAAATAGCATTTCACCGAAGTTTTACATCGGAATGGTATCAAAACGCTTAGACAGACATGTCAGTAATCCCCACTGCTCATTTCAGATGAGTTTAATAGGGGTCGAGGTTTAACTGGCTTTAAACGCGCCCCGCACAAAAACCAAGCCGCTTCTAAAATTTCGCCAAGAAAAATTTCATTTTATTCTTTGCAAATCCCTCCAATAGTAATTATATTCACCCGGACTACTCGAACTCAATGATTTCTAATTGGAAAATATAAAAACAATCAACCTTATAAGGAGAATCTTTAAAAAACATGCACAAAAAATTACGCAAAAGCGCGCCTATTAAAAATTAGTTACAACAGTGAATTCAAAGCGGGCATATCTTTAGTGGTTCAAGATTTGGACATCCTGACATGCGTCTTTCGTGGGCACTTCTGGACAATTTGCTAAATTGTAGTTTTGGACACTTTATGGTCCACTATTGGCATCAACTCTGTGCAATGAACTGAAGAAAATTATGAATTTTTTAAGATTATTCGTTTTTACCACACCGAAATCTTACCAATAATCTTTTAAATATATTTTTTTACTTCTCGATGTTTCCAAAGAAATTACAAACTCCAAATTCCAAATAATTATGTATCGGTTCATATGTTTTTCCATAAAATATACATCATCCTCTGCCCACGTCGTTTTTCGCAATTATATGGTCTCTCTACCGTAAACTAATATTCACATATTGCGTCGATTTATCATAAAATTACCAAAAAGTGATTTCAAATTAAAATAAAATGTATTTATGCCATCCTTACACTTAATTTCCTTATAATAGACTACTGTCCTATAGTAATGAAACACCAAAATTGCATCAAAAATGACTTATCGATGCATAAGCTATTGCGAAGCACCATGTGAAGCAATAGTGCAATAACCTTACGGTAAATTAAAAGCTCCAATATTAGGCAGTTCTTTTTGTAAAAGGAAGTTTTGCTGGATCGTGCTTATGAACCAAAATATTTACATTTGAACACAAAATTTTCAGACTGTCTTATAGCTATGAAATCCACTGTATAGGCAAAGAATATAGAACTACAGTAGTAGTACAGTACCGTACAGTAGTACTACAGTAGTAGTTCTATATTCTTTGCTATTACTAAGCAAGGGTTTTATGAATATATGTTAAAAACATTAATTAATTGGGAGTAGTAATGGGGACGACGAGCTGGTGCTAATAATAATGCACATACATATGCATACATACATTTTATACATACATATATGCAATCGCCACGAGCTGTTTGTATGTTTGTTGTTGTTATGCTGAAGTACATCGAGTCCATTAGACCTCACCAATGTCTGAAAGCAACTGGTTTAATCATATTAGTAAAGCTATAATTTAAAAAACTACAGGGTGCGCCATTTGAATGTGGTCGATGGAAATATTGAAGGAGACACCGGCCCAAACAGTCACTTTCTGATCATGCAGTGGAGTTTGATGGATAGTATGAGGATTTTCTTTCCCCCAAATGCGACAGTTTTGATTATTTACAGTGCCAGATAGCGTGAAATGGGCCTCATCAGTCATAAAAATTCGCTCCCAAAAATCGGGCAATTATATTTAATGAACATTGTCACTATTTCCGCGCGTTCTTTGGGCGTGAATCGATTCATGGTTAAAATTGTAATGCAATAACCTTTCCAAAATGTGTTCGATGACGTCAATAGGTTGAAATCTGTCAAAGTTATTCAATATTTCCATCGACCACATTCAAATGGCGCACCCTGTATATATCAGGGGTGCCACAGAAATCGATATTGATTTTGGCAACGGTTTGAAACCAAATCAACAAAAAAATCCGTAGGTGCCACAGAAATCTGGTTGATTTAATTTTTCGAACAATTTATTTCGAATGTTTACGCTTTTGCTAGAATGGCAGCAAAGGGTTGCAGCCTTGCAAAAATTATTTTAGAACATTTAGACCCTTATTTAAATACATGTTTATTAACAGTGATCCAATAAAGTTTATTCTTTATTACATTAAACGATAATTATCAGCATATTTTGTATCATTTTGCTTTCCATTTGTGCAAAATAACTTTAAGTTAAATTTGAATATTTGTCCCGCCCAATACAAGAGTGTGTATGACAACCCTACTCAACCCGACTCAACAGCTGTGCTCAGCATTGAGAATGGCAAAATCGGTTTGTTTACATTTGAAAATTTGCACAAAAATAAAAATTATTTTTTAAAATGCCAATGGGACAACTATTAGCCATTTAGGCTTTACAAAAAACCCCCAACAAGGAAAAGTCAAGCGAAGGCGTCGAAGAATCTTTACTGATATTTTCATTTAAACCTTAACTGCTGAACTTTTGACAATCACAACCATGCCTAACATGCTGTACATTGCCACTTTGTAGGATAAAGGTGCTCAGCACATATTTATGTAACTTTCCATTAAATTCGTAGCTTTACATAATGGCAACTTAGTTAAAATAAAAAAAAACATTTTTTAACTATCATTTAACATCAAAAATATTTATTTATACGCCAAAATAATTACTTCGAAATGTTATTATTTAGTACCGCACTATGTGGCAACTCCTTTGTTGAATCGATTTTGAACGTTGACACAGAATGGCAAATGAACAATTGATTTTGAAATCGTTTTTGTAAAAATGAAAATCATGAATTAAATCATTAGATTTAGCAAAACATAAGGACACAGATATTTTAGAAATTGAATAAACTTTCCAAATAAGTAAGGGGTTAATTGTATAAATTAGTTTTTATTAATGAATTTAAGTTTTGAAACTGTTATTTGTCATGTCTGTGGCACCAAGAATTGGAATTGCATCGAAATTGAATCGAATTGGTTTTCTGTGGCACCCCTGTATAAAATTGATTCCTATATTTTTCCACTCATCATATATTTTTTTTATCTATATGTTGCCGCACATTTTAAATTGTGTGCCAGTTCCATAAACATATGAGGCTTTGGCGCCCTCTTGCGAATTCAAGGATGCCAATCTTTTTGTGGATATTGTTTACAATTTCGGGGCGAATCATCCAACATCTTGTGGAAATGTTCCTATCTTATTGCGTCCCAATGAGAAATTGTTCGATTATTTTTCTGTGCGGCTCCAAATTCGTCCCGAATTTGTAAACAACGTGCACAAAAAGATTGGCATCCTTGAATTCGCAAGAAACAGAAACAGATAAAGAGACTTTAGCTATGACGATTAAAATAAAAAGTGTGGATTTAGGCAGTTCCATTCGTTGAACTCATTCAATAAAAAAGCAGGGATCGCAAATAAGAGTTATGTGGTTAAAAAGAATCAAAGGAAAAAAAGTCTTTGGATGAAAGTACAAGGCACTATATATCATATTTTCGATGGACTATCCGAAAAAAGGATTTTATTCTTAACATTTATCAAAAAAATCAAGCTTAACTCTTATTTTTTGACTTAAAAAATAAAAATTGTGAAATAATAATTTAATGTCAATTTTTATTTTAAAACTGCAAGATTACTCTTATTTTTCAATTTTTATAATAAAAATTATTGACCAATTTTTATTTTATAAATTGTGAATGGGAGTTATTCTGCAATTTTTTTTTATTATATAAATTGAAAATAAAAGTTACTGAGCAATTTTTATTTTAATAATTGAAAATATAAATTGAATTTAAATATCTTTTGAACCATGGGGTGTATTACAATGATAGACGTAATTTTGTGAAGCACACCTTTCCATCGATGCCCAAAATGTCCTTGAAGGATCAGTATAAAGGATCCCATAAGGAAAAATATGAAATTGTGGCATCTTTTGAAGGGCATATAACCATGATTGACGTATTTTTTGATGCACACATTTTCATCGACGCTAACTCCTAGAAGGATCAATATAAAGAATTTCACAAAAAAAAAATTTAAGTGTTGAACCAGTTATTTGTAAATCCAAAAAGCCACACTTACCATAATTGGTATATACTCATCTATCGTTTGGTTTCAGACGCTTCAAAATTTGGAGCAATTTTGAAATAAAGGGTAAATTATAGTCGGGATGCCCCTACTTCCTCCATACCACTTATTATTACATTAAAACAGTAAAGAAACATATAAAATGTATTTGGACACTTTATCTGTTTTGTGCATTCTTTTTTGAGTTGCTTATTTGTTTTTTGTTTTTACCTTGTTATTACCATTGCACAAGTCATAGGCGACTTTAAGGGGGTTTTAGGTCCTAGCCACTGCTCCTCTTGCCCATTCTTTCAAAATGTTATACTTTCAATAAAATTGAGTGATGTATTAAGAAATTTAAAAGTAAAAGAAATTAAAAATGATAAAATTCTGGATCCGCCACTGTACACGGTTTTCTGAATCGATTTATGAACATTCTATACTTTATTAGAGTGTCGAACGCGATGGGTCGAAAACGTGATTGTATTGTGCGCAATTTTTTTAAATTCGAATCAGAGGAAAATGTTTCAAAGTGTCAACTTTGTAGCCGTTCCTTCAAGGGGACGTATATTACAAATTTAAGGAGGCATGTGGAAGAACGCCACAGTGATATTTATAAAAATGAGGTGGAACAGGAAATGAACGAGCCCCCAGAAAAAAACAGAAAATTTCAATATTAATGAGTAAGACGGATGTAAAAGAATCGTGTGTGCAGCTCGTTACCAAAGAAAATATGCCTTTTAAAATTCTGGATTCGGAGCCATTCAAAAAGTTGACGGAACAAATATTTAGTGGATTAGACATGAACCCGATAACTTCAAGAAACGTTATGCAGCATGTTGGGGATAAATATGACATAATTAAAAATAATTTAACAAAATTATATCATTAAAAATTGATATTGCTTCGAGGCACAGTCGAGGTACATTGGGAGTCAACGTCCAATATTATCGCGACCAAAGCAGTGAAATAAAGACATTGGGAATTATAGAGTTAGATAGATAAAAGACACACCGGAGCAAATCTAAGTTTTGAAATTGAGAAAATATTAGAAGAATTTAAAATTTCCAAGCAACAAATATATTCTGTGACTTCTGATATCGGGAAAAATATGATAAAAGCTATCGAGTTACTTAATGATGATCCCGAATGTATACCAATTGACAATGATGATAATGAGGAGTTATTGGGAAATGTACGCATTCATTTCATAGCGTCGATAAAATGTGCCGCTCATTCCTTACGGCTAGCTGTCAAGGACTTTTTAAAGGATGACAGAAGCGAAAAAATAATTGACAAGGCTCGAAAAATGGCGAAGGCATTGAGAACGCCAACATACAGGTACTTAAATCAAATTGAATAAATAACTAAATATCTAAGTACGCATAAAATATCTTTTCAGGTTAGCAATTTCCACTCGTGAATTACCGCAGCCGCTCATCGATGTTCCAACAAGGTGGAACTCAACCTACACAATGCTTAAAAATGTTTGTGTATATAAAGAATTCGCAGAAGAACACTTGGGTACTCAGTTGCAATTAACAAGTTCGGAGTGGGATAGTGTTATGTTGCTAGTGACTGCATTGGAGCCTATTTTTGGAGCAACCCAAAAAATGCAGACGAAGCAATTGTATTTAGGCGATTTTTATAAGATTTGGCTTGAAGTGAAATTGACTGTTCACTCTTTAAAAAATATTCACAGTGGATTTCTAGTCAAATGTATAGAAGAAAGAGAATAAAATCTCACTGAAAATGCAGTAGTTCTATCAGCCATTTACTTGGATCCAAGTCCTCGTAGGGTCTTGCTTAAAAACCCTATCCAACTGATATGCGCAAGAAACCATTAAACGCAACTTATGCGGAAAATTCTCAATATGAATACTGATAAAATGGTAAGTCTTCCTTAAAAATCCACAAAAATTAAATTTTTTTAATTAAATGCTTTTAATTATATCAGAATCGAGCAACACATGAGGGGCCAGTTTCATCTCAAAGCTCTTTAGCTTTGACGCTTCACCAAGAAAACACATCCCAGAGTACATGCTCCCTATTAAACGAGTTCCTCAATTCAATTGAGGTTAGCTCCGGGAATGAGGAATCAGACGATGAAGAAGATCCAGATATGAAATTGGTAATAGGTGAAATTAATGGGTACTCCCCGAAGCCAATAGATGTAAACATGGCCATTATGAAGTATTGGGAAGAAAAAAAGTTCATTTATCCTCGGCTTTACCAATTGGCAAAAGTACTGCATTGTGTACCTGCAACTCAAGTATCTGTGGAAAGGGCGTTTTCCGCTTTAAAGTTGGTACTCTCCGACTTGAGATGCAAGCTGTCATCAGAAGCAATAAAAAAGCTATTGTCTCTTAAATTAAATAAATATTAAATTTAAAAATAAAGCAAATAGTTAAACTTAAATAATTGAGTTGTTTGTCATTACGTCTTTATATACACACTTGCAAGACTTGCAGGAGTTGCTAGGCTCGATAGAAAGGCGCTATTATGTAAATCAGAAAAATACGTCAATCATTGTAATACACGCATTGGCTTTAAAGAGTATTCACTAATTTCATATATTGCGTATGAAACCAAACGATAAATGAGTATACGAGGTGTGTTCAAAAAGTAAGGTCAAGGTTTCAAATTTCGCGGGCAACGTATTTTCGATTATCGATTTTTTTTTTGTTTTGTTGTGTTGGTACACTCTTCGCGAACATCTGTACCAAATTTCAAGTGAATGACATTTTTTGTTTGGTTGTGAGAGGCGTAAAGGTTATAAGTGTTTTGCGTGCTCGGCGATTTTTTTTTTCGGTCTTTGCTCTTCTGGCCGCTTCCATTGGGACGATTGGGCTTTGGTTTCGATATCATAACCATATACCCATGATTCGTCACCAGTTATGACCCTTTTGAGTAAATCTGGGTCGACATTGACGTCATTCAACAGCTCTTGAGCGATGCTCATGCGACGGTTCTTTTGGTCAAAATTTAGCAATTTCGGAACAAACTTCGCTGACACACGTCTCATGCCTAAAACGTTGGAAAAAATTTCATGGCACGAGCCAAGCGATATACCGACATCCTCAGCAACTTCTCTGATAGTAATTCGACGATTTTCCAAAACAATTTTCTTCACTGCTTGAACGTTTTCATCAGTTGTTGACGTGCTTGGGCGTCCAGAGCGAGGCTCGTCATTGGCATCTTCCCGGCCATCTTAGAAGAGTTTGTACCACTTGTAAACATTTTTTTACACAGCACAGTTTCACCGTATGCTTCTGTCAACATTTGAAGTGTTACGGAGCACTTAATTTTATTTTTTACACAAAATTTGATGCAAATCCGTTGATCCATATTTTTCTATAGCAAAAAATGGCGTACGTAAAGTCGGGCGCGGACGACGTTAGGATACCCTGTACCACTAGCTTGTTATAAAGTCCGATTTTTTCACAAAAAACCAAAAACAGAAGAATTTTTAAGCAAACATTTTTTTTTGACCGATAGTTCCTATGGGCGCTATATGATATAGTCAACAGATTTCAATAAAATTTGACACAGTTCTTAAATACCTTAAAAAAGATCTGAATGCCGAATTTAGTTCAAATATCTTTACAAACAAATGAAACACATCGAATTTTGTATAAAAAACGTGTTTTTGGACCGATTAGTCCTATGGGAGCTATATGATCTAGTCAACCGATTTGAATTAAATTTAGTACAGTGCTTAGGCACTATAAAAAACTTAAGAATGTCAAATTTGGTCTCAATATCTTAACAAACAAACGAAACACAACAAATTTTGTTAAAAAATCGATTTTTTGGAAGATCGGACCTATGGGAGCTATATGATATAGTCAACCGATTTAGTTCAAATTTGGCACATTGCTTAAGTGGCCTAAAAAATTTCCAAACGCCAAATCTGCTTACGATATCTTTATTAAAAAACGAAAAAGCGAATTTTGTATAAAAAAAGTTATTTTGGCCGATCGGTCCAATGGGAGCTTTATGATATAGTCAACCGATTTTGATGAAATTTAGTACAGTGATTGGGAACTATTAAAAACTTTCGAATACCAAATTTGGTTACGATATCTTCATAAACAAACGAATTATTCATCTAAAACGCTTTTTTTGTCGAGGTCGTCTCAAACACCCCCATGGGAGCTATATAATTTATCCCCGATATCTAAAAAATAAAATAAACTTGTCTCCTATGGATTAATATGGGATCTAATATGAAAGTTTGGTAACTCTAGCTCTTACCATCTCTGAGATCTAGGCGTTCATACGGACAGACGGACAGACAGACGGACATGGGTATATCGACTTCTCTATTCACCCTGATCATATTTTCGGTAACTTTGGGGTGTCTCCGACGTCTCCTTCTATATGTAACATACATTTTCGGCTTGCACAAACTTAATATACCCTTGGTACCATACGGTACAGGGTATAAAAATCGCCGAGCACGCAAAACACTTATAACAACCAAACAAAAAATGCCATTCACTTGAAATTTGGTACAGATGTTCGGGAAGAGTGTACCAACACAACAAAACAAAAAAATCGATAGTCGAAAATACGTTGCCCGCGAAATTGCTTAAGTCACCTTACTTTTTGAAAACACTTCTTATACCAATTATGATAAGTGTGGTTTTACAAATAAGTTGTTCAACCCTTAAATTTTTTTTTTTTTTGTGAAATCCTTCACATTGATCCTTCAAGGAGTTGGCGTCGATGAAAATGTGTGCATCAAAAAAATACGTCAATCATGGTTATATGCCCTTCAAAAGATGCCACAATTTCATATTTTTCCTTATGGGATCCTTTATACTGATCCTTCAAAGGCATTTTGGGCATCGATGGAAAGGTGTTTAAGTGTGCTTCACAAAAATATGTCTATCATTGTAATACAATCCATGGTTCAAAAGATATTTAAATTCAATTTTTATTTTCAATTTTTAAAATAAAAATTGCTCAGTAACTTTTATTTTCAATTTATATAATAAAAATTGCAGAATAACTCTTATTCACAATTTATAAAATAAAAATTGGTCAATAATTTTTATTTTACATTTTTATTATAAAAATTGAAAAATAAGAGTAATCTTGCAATTTTAAAATAAAAATGGACATTTAATTATTATTTCACAATTTTTATTTTTTAAGTCAAAATATAAGAATTATTATGCAATTTTAATGAAAAAAATCCAAACATAATAATTATTTGATAATTTTTATTTTAAAAATTATAACAGTTACGATCCCTGAAAAAAAAGAAAATATTATAAATGTATTTTTCTTTACAAATAGTTTAAAATGTAATGAATTCATTAACCGCCAGTACATACAATTGATTCGCCCAGCGTTTAGAACGCACAAAAGGTGAATTGCAAAACGTAAATTTGATGAGAAATGCAAAGAAAATAATAATAATGTACAAATAATAAAACAATTGTAAACTAAATATTAATAAAATAAGTAAAGGCTTAGAGGTAATAGTATAAAACCGACTGAAAGAAAACAAAACTTCATATAAAAAAATGGCATACTTAAAGTCGGGTGCGGGCGACTTTGAGATACCCTGTACCACTAGCTTGCAATAAAATCGGGTTCCTTCATAAAAAACCAAAAAACAGAAGAATTTTTAAGCAACAATTTTTTTTTGATCGATCGTTCCTATGGGAGCTATTTGATATAGTTAACCGATTTTGATCAAATTTGACGCGGTGCTTCATACCTTAAAAAATATCTGAATGCCGAATTTGGTTTTAATATCTTTACAAACAAACGAAACACCACGAATTTTGTTTAAAAAACGTTTTTTTGGAGCGATTCGGATACCAAATTTGATGTTAATATCTTCGCAAACAAACGAAACACAACAAATTTTATTCAAAAATCGATTTATTGGAAGATCGGCCCTATGGGAGCTATATAATGTAGTCAACAGATTGTGTTCAAATTTGCTACAATGCACTATGGTCCCAAAGCCCTTATTTTTTACATAAATTAATAACTCGAGAATTACACAAAATTTTTAAGTCTGGTTTTTTGCATTCAACTAAATAATACCAATAAAATTTTTGACTGGGGAAAATAGGCGTGGCACCGCCTTTTTTCTTATATTTTAATATGCAAATTTTTTGATTTCATATGATTTTTGTCAATAAAAAATTTTTTTTTTAATCTTTAAACTATAATATATAACATTCTTATATCAAATATGTAAATAATCAGCAGAATTCTAATTTAAAAATTTAAATAAATTGTAAACGTATTTTTTTTTAATTTTTTATTTTGTGTTCTTAGCTTTTTATAATTTTTATTGCTCGTCCACAAATTCAGATTCTATATCAACTGCGTATTCGTTGTCCAAATCACTTTGGTCCAAGTCAGACTCGTCCATATCAGATTCATCTACTTCAGCATCGATACTGGTATTAAATAGCTCGCTTTCACGGGGGAAGAAGTTGGCACTTTCAAGAGCGCTAGAGCATCAGCCGAAAAATGTTTCTTTTTATTTTTATTTTTTCGCTGGGTCAGATATAAGCTCGATATTAATATTTCAAAAACTGAAATATTGCCAGGTCTGCACTTTTCTTTTGCCTCAATCACATGCTTGTAGATAGGATATATATCACAATTACGAATTTTATTCTCCAGCCTGATGTTCACATAGGTGTTCTTGATTAAACCATTTTCCAGCAGAAATGCCAAAGCTTCATCAGGTGTCAACGGAATTGGACCGTGAGCAAGAAACTTTTTTTTTTTAAATACTTCCATTACCTTTTGCTGTTTCCTTTAGCACGAACGATACATCGCTACATTTGGCTTTCTTTGCTGATACTGAAGCAGCATGGACAATAACGATGTATTGTGGTTTTCTTTCTCAGAAAGCTCGGACGCCCATTTTCTTTTTATTCGTTCATTTCCAGCAGAATAAGAAGTTCGTGGACGTCCTGCATTTTTGGGTTTCAGCTCACTTTTACTGACTCCAATTACCAACTTTGAAGATAACCAATTATGGTGTTTTGGATCAGTTTTAAATCTCTCAACCATATAGTTGCATTTTGCATAGCATCTTTTAGCGTAGGCTGCAAAGTTATTACACTTATTTTTTATTTCCGTCTCCTTCATTGACCTTTTTTAAAATAAAGTCAAAAATTGACGAGGCTTTATGCTTGTTCTGCAGCCACACTTCAAGCAATTCTGCATGCTCGAACTCAAAGTTGCCTGGGGAAATTTGCGATTATATGGAAACGGGGAAATTCGGGGACAAGATTTTGGGTGTTTTATAAAGAAGACACATTGACACACAATACTGCATTTATAGCTACGACAATGCACGACAATATACTTACTTCTACTCCACGAACCAAAATTTTTTTGAGGTTATGGTCGGCAAAAACAACACAGCACAAAAGCACATTAAATAATAAACAAACCACATCTACAAACAAAACACATATACAAACATGTATAACAAACCTGTAGCTTTGTTTTCCATAGTTATTTTTCTTAATGGGCCTTTTTCTATTTGTTTTGTTGTTTTTAGGAAACAAAAGTGTACAATATTTTGCGTAAATTTCAACCACGTGCGCACAAAATAAATAGTCAACTTTCTGGGCCGAATAAAAATACAAAAAAATTTTCTAAAAAAAAAAGAACTTCATTTCTAAGTTCATTGGAATATTTGCTATTGGAAT